>CAAKHC010016503.1:6963-32546 GCA_901007825.1 Macroramphosus scolopax | reverse complement strand
TGAAACGCCACTTATTAAAAAACATGATAACTTCTTAAAGTTGCTTCTAATACAAATGTCAATTTTTTTTATAATCAATTATATGTACATTTAAACTTGAAGTTGGGTGAAGATGTTTCTAAATGATTCTACACTGACAGCTTGTTCAATGTTCATGGAAACCTTGAAGATATTTCTGTGAAAAAGTCAAATCAGCAAAATATACAGATTTTAAAGTCGTTACTATATAAATTAAGTGTATTTGAATTTGTGATTTCTGCACAAAAACATAACTGTGTACCATCTTGAGATGAGGGGAATTGTGATCCTTAAGTTACGTATCTATATGCACCTTTTGAAACCATATGGAAGATTAAAAGGAGCTGTGTTGAGGGTCAAACATGACCTCCAGGCTCTTATCAGGGCCCTTCGGCGGGGAGGAGCTGGGCTCTGATCACACAGGCAGGAACACAATGCGGGCGCGTTGAAAAAAAACGTCCTTCCCACATCAAAGCAACAACTCAAGTGTGACAGCAGTTGTGTAATGGGATGGAGCGCTCGCTGATAAGGAGTGTGTCCCAACCGGGGTCTTATCGTCTTCACAGCACATTGTGTGCAACAATGTGCAGAGATGCCTGTCCGTGTCTGTGTGGGTTCGGGGAGGTCAGGCTGAGTTCACGGTGCGACAACTCAAGATGGTATCGGTCTGGTATGGACCCAGACAACGTGTCCAAGTGAGGAACCCAGAGGAGCAAACACAGGGGACAAGGGTGCTGGATGGATCCCAGTTGGGCTTCATTCTACTGATATGGGCCCAGTAAGTAGGCCAACTCATGTCAAGCACCTGCAAGTGACTTGAACAAATATACTTATACAGTACAAATATACTCGTAGAATTCCTGAGCAGTAACAATAACTCTACCTGAGTGTTATTTGGGAGCCCTGCTGTCAGGTGGCAGAGATTTGTTTACGCCGTTTCGAAGGGAGTGGTGCAGCTGGCACCGGAGTGTTGCTCCGTTTGTCACACGCACACCGATATGGCCTTGACCAGGCATGCATGGCAGGTTAAGGACATTACGTTCTTGTATTATTTCTCTCTCCCTGAAGTCCTGCCAACGAGCGGAGAGCGTTCCCGCACGGCGACTACCTGAACGCGCCGCTTCCCCTCTTGTTTTCTGGGCAATCTTTTTAAAAAATCGCGTGTCACCTGCGGAGTGTGCCGAGCCCCGCTGGTCAGTATTCACTGCAGCAGATTGGGACTGTGACCATATGGTCACCTTCAAATGCTGCAGAGATGAAGCGAAACAATGAATTAGATATCAGCCGAGCTGTAACGAGCTGATATTGTCTCGGCACCTCCTGAGGCCTGATGGGAAGAGAGCAGGTCTGCAATGCCTCCAAACTACAACCAAAACCTTTTCATTGTCACTTGATACCCTCAAATTGTTATACATATACAAGCAATCTGCACTTATCACAACTCACATTTCTCTTATAAATGATCATTTTTCCGACAACAGCAAGTCAGCAAATAACAAATAAGATACAGGAAGTGTCTGCGCACATGTTCCGTCAGCAGAGTCGTTGATCCGTGGCAGCGCGAGCTCCAGTCGTTATGTAACACTGTTCCTTTTCCAGGATGAGCCACAAGCCAATATGTCACCTGTTAGGTGTCATTAACCCACAGTGGTACGTAAAGCTTCGAGTCTGAACCACGACGGAAGTCAAAAGTTGACACCAAAGTTTATTACGTGAACCAATGACTGGACGTGGAGTTGATCAATAATCAAACATTGGTAACTGAACTGAAGGAGCATTAACAGCAGTGATGTGCATGGAATTACTGTGTTTTATTAATCTTTTTTAATTATGAATTAATGATTGTTTCTGCCTGTAAGGGCTTAAAACTATAAATAAAAAGATGAATTTCCATCTCCTCCCAGAACTCCTTCAGCTTGAAGTCTAAGAGACTTTTTGTCTGCAGGGTCTTTCTGAGGTTTCTTATAACTCTCATCTGGAATCTATGAAATGTATCATTCCCCATCGATTAAGCATATGTGAACCAGACTCTTCTCTTTCTCTTGGACCAGAAGCAGAGTCCTCAAGGCCTGGTGGGACTGAGGAACCTGGGCAACACGGTGAGCGCCGCCGCTTTGTGCTCCGGTGACCTTTGACCCCGCTGAGATCACCGAACGACTCCGGGTCGTCCTTCAGTTGATTCACGTGGACTTTCTGTGTGTTTCCAGTGTTTCATGAACTCCATCCTACAATGTCTGAGCAACACTCCGGAGCTGAGGGATTACTGCCTGAGGAACGTCCATCGCACGGAACTCAACTACAGCTGCGGGACCAACACGGCGCTCACCGAAGGTGGGCGGAGCCTCTGGTCATTTAATGTCCGAGTTGTCTCGCTTTATGGCTCGGCAGTAGGTCGCTGTGGTTTATATGTCTTAATATGTCACTTAATGTGCGAAGGTAAACCCCCTTAAAGGGTTAAAGTTGAAGGAGTTCCCTCTATACGATTAAATGATCTACCATCAAGGCAATATGTAATGATGAAACCAAAAGCAACATGTCCTCTTTTCTTGTGACAGAGTTTGTGAAGCTGACTCAGAGCCTGTGGACGTCTGTGAACAACGACACCATCAGCCCGGCTGACTTCAGGACCCAGGTCCAGAGATATGCTCCCAAGTTCGCCGGTTGCAAGTACGTCTTCCCCCAACGTGTTTGTTCAAACCCTCTGATTGTGGATCAAGTTTTATATCTGAAGTACATCTTGTGTCTCCGCAGTCAGCAGGACGCCCAGGAGTTCCTGCGTTTCTTATTGGACGGTCTCCATAACGAGGTGAACAGAGTGACGGCGTGCCCGAAGGTGTCCATCGAGGACTTTGACCACCTGTCGTAAGTCAGCGCAAACGTCGACTCATCACGTTCCCAATAAGTCACTGATCAGCCGGCGGGTCACTGAGAAGCTCCCGGGACCTAAAGAACACTCGTGGATGTGCTGCGATGATGAAACGAGGTGGAAACATCATGTGTAATGATTCATCGGGACGTCGGAGGTGGAATGTAGTTCAGACCGGTTCTGAGCAAAGACTCCAGAAGAACCGATGCTTCTGTGAACTGTCTTCTACGAAGTCCTCAGACCTGACGAAGATTACAATTGTTCCTGTTCTCGGGTTGTCCGTCTGTTGAACATCTCCGGAGGAAACCTCATCCACTCGTACCGAAAGACGAACTGACTAGATGTTGGTCACGTTTCTGGCCTCAACTCAAGAGTTCATATGCTGATTATTATATATCCAAAAGCTCAAAGTCTCTATGACATCATAACGCTCAGGCCATTATTTCACACCTTGAAGGTCCAAGGTGCAGCCGCCCTGACGGCGCTAGCAGCCCTTCGTATTTCCAACTCAAAACCACACAACCGTAAAAAGTTGCTACTTAGCTAACTTCCGTCGCATTAACCGGACGGTGAGACTCTCAGTTGACAAGTTCTCTCTTTCTAACTCGAGAACAGAAGATGTGACAATATTTCACATTTGATTGGATCCTGAATCTCAGGTGCTCGCCCTGCTGACTGTGCAGATCGTGTGTGTTGCCGCGACGACACCCTGTGTTAAGCAATTGATGTTTTTTCTGTTGTCAAGGTTACAAGTTTGTGTTCCATCAGAATCGTCTTTCTCACTGGAACTAATTCACTGGAATCACACGTGTCAATGTGAAAAACGTTACGATAACAAGCTTCGTTTCCTCGCTGTTGTGACATCACAAATGTTTCCGATGCAAAAACTAAGTCTCCGCTGTGTGTTTTTACTCCCACAGGGACGTTGAGAAAGGCAAACGCATGTGGAACATGTACCTGGAGAGGGAGGACAGCAAAGTCGTGGGTACGTGTCTGTTCGTTTCAGCTGCGCCGCCCTTTGAACTCACGTCAGTTCTGAACTGTAACTCTCCGTCTCTCGTCTCCGCCTGCAGATCTGTTCGTCGGACAGCTGAAGAGCTCCCTGACCTGCGCGGTCTGCGGCTTCCGCTCCACCGTGTTTGATCCGTTCTGGGACCTGTCGATACCGATTGCACAGGTCAGAACAAAGTTCCCTTCTCATCGGCATCCGTCCGTTCTAATAACACAAGCTGTGCAGGAGTGGCAATTTGTTGCGCCCTGGTCCTTTTGAATTATTTAATCGTATCTCAACCTCTTCAGAAGGGCTGAGAGTTCACGGCAGATTGCTGTTGTCTGACTAAACCTGCACTGTGTCTCTGCAGAAGAGCTCGGGCGAGGTGACGCTCAAAGACTGCCTGAGAGCCTTTACCAAGGAGGACGTGTTGGACGGAGACGAGCGACCTGTAAGACCGCCGACCCTCACTCACATTCCTTTGTAAAGATGATGTGTGGATTACACAGCAGCAACTCTCTCTCTCTCTCTCTCTCTCTCTCTCTCTCTCTCTCTCGCTCTCTCTCTCTCTCTCTCTCTCTCTCTCTCTCTCTCTCTCAGACATGCAACAGATGCAAAGCCAGAAGAAAGTGCACCAAGAGGTTCAGCATTCAGAAGTTCCCTCAGATTCTCGTGCTTCGTATCCTTCTTATTTACTACGCCGTGCAAATGCATTTGAATGACGTCTTGTTGCCATCGTGTTGTTGTGCACAAGTTTCGAGTCCTTGACTTCCTCTCAGACCTCAAGCGGTTCTCCGACTCAAACATCCGAGGCAACAAACTCTCCACGTATGTCAACTTCCCTCTCAAAGAGCTGGACATGCGAGAGTTCACCTCGGAGAGCGGCGGTACGTATCTCCGAGAATCTCGTGCTAACCGGCGTCCGCTGCATTCGATGAGTAAAGGGTGTTGACGGTTGGTTGTCTGTTGTCTCTCGTTTCAGAACGCACCGTGTACAACCTGTATGCCGTATCGAACCACTCGGGAAACACTCTGGGAGGTCATTACACGGCCTACTGCAGGAACCCGACGCTGGGGGAGTGGTACAGCTACAACGACTGCAGGTATCAGCTCTGACTCATCGTATCACCTCCACATGTCTGATAGCAAGAAGACTGCAGTGTAATTAAATGTGTGTGCGAGTTTGGGGAGTGACTGCTGTTCGGTTTCTCCTCATGCACGTCTTCTCTTACATTTGTCATCACACAGAGCATTTATAAAACGATAAGAAATGTCCACTGATCTGTTGGATGCACGCAAAACAGCCAATGTGCACTTATCATAAGGAGAAGCAACAACATGTTCGCTCTGGTTGTTATTCGGTGTTAAAGTGTGTTGTTTGGTGTGCAGGGTGAGCCCCGTGTCCTCCAGCCAGGTCCGCAGCAGCAACGCTTACATCCTCTTCTACGAGCTCACCGCCTCTCCTCACAGCAAATATCAGACGTGTAGACTTTAGACGCAGTGATGAGCTGTGCTGAACGGGAACTAAAGAAAAGGAGTCTGACGACCTGCAAGAAGAGAGCTCCACCTAGTGGAAAGAGTCCTGCAATTGCGCTCTTAACCTTCAGTGTGTTCACGAGGGGGACGAGTGGATGTGAAGGAATGTGGGACTTCGAGCTGAAGGTGCGGCTGCAGCTCCAGGCTGCGACACCTAAAGGGGCTTGAGATGCCATTTCGGAGGATGACGGGCGAACACGCACCCATAAAAAGATTCATTTGAACCTGCAAAGAGAGACGACGCTCTTGCAGCCGGACCTGAATGTATATTCTTCCTTGTCACTTAGTGGATTTTTTATGCACTTTAAACATGGACATTATTGTGTGAGAAACACTGAACAGAGACGTGACAGAAGCTGGCTGCACGTTTTAACTTATTCTATTTAAAATGATGCCGGTAGCTGCAGGCGTCTTCACTGTATGTACGTTAAACACTTAGAGGACAATGAAAAAAAACCCACCGACGGAGAGACGGACGCTTCATGTCATCGCACATTTTTATTTTTGTACATAATTTATAGGATGCGCGGTGAATGTGCCGGAGCGGAGACACAAATACCAAAGCAGCAACAGAAATACTTCTGACAGGAAATATGTTGTGTACTTTCCATCGAAGTCGGTTCAGAGGCAATAAAAGATTAAAGTTCAATTGTAACTGACACAGTGTCCTGTGGTTATTTAACTTTTAAAACACGTTAATCAGTCAGACGAACTTAATAGCAAATACAAACGAGGAAGAGCTCATGATGATGATGAAGGCGTTGAGCTTCATGAAGCTTTGAAGCTGTTTGATGCCGTAGATTCTGCACATCTTTCGAACTCTTTCAGAGGGATGAACAACCATCTTCCAAACGTTGTTCCCTCATGTGTTGAGGATGTCGGTGGAGAACTAACAGCCAACGATCTCCCACCGCGAAGGGCCGTAGCATCACATCATTTTCATGCATGCAAACCGTTAATCCCTCCCCTCTAATAACATCTTCCCTCATTTATTCAGGCTTTTATTAAACATTAAAGTGTTATTTCCCTTACTACGGAGGCGAGGGGTTGGTGAGTGTGCACTGCCTGCTGGGAAGTTCCAGGCTAAATGAGCAGATTATGGTCGGATTGGATTTATGTCAGAAACCTCTTTGACCCACAAACAAGACCATCTGACATCAGTGCTCGTTTCCCTCTGCGCCCACTAGAGGGCGCTGTGTGCACATCAACTGTCTGAGTGGTTCACTTTGTGTTTTCAAGAACTATTTGGGGTAATTGCAACCAAACATTCTGATCTGTGTTTGACATGAACTCATGTTCATGGCCCAGAATCCTCAGTGTTTCCTGTTGAATATCATCTTCTCCCGCCTCTTTCAACTGGCTAATGATGATGACGTTAGTCTCACCTGGGACAAAAAGTTGGACACCGTCCCAATATTTCCACCCTGAGCTGCTCGTTAACACCCTCGGTGAATGAACTGTGTGCGTGTCCGTCTGATTAGCTTTCCTGGGGCTTAGACAGATGATCTGCCTGTGTGAAGGCCGTTTGTGAAGAGATGAAGTTATCGGATTGGAGCGGCTGATTATTGGGATTATTCTGAATTTCTAAACATTATAAACTAGGTTCAAACAAAGGCGAGAAAAGAGGGAAACAATTGTGGACACACAGATCTGGTTCTTCCATTGACCTCCTGAAAATGTATGAGGTTTCTGATGAGTCAGACAAATTATATTGAAAAGACCAACTTGACAATTTGATTCTTATTTAATTTCCATCTTTTGCACATACACACTGATAGGACAATCCCCTCCCCCAACACACACACACACACACACACACACACACACGCTCCCCCTGGCTCCCATGAGCACCATATGGGCCGATCACACAGCTCAGGGTATTAACAGTAGTTCGCCTGCATGAGAGCAGTTTTGTTTTTTGGTGTCCCTGTGTTGACACTTCCATCGCTAACGAAGGCCTCACGTGGAGCGGAGTCCATTTTTAAAATGTTACCATGACATCATTGGCCTAATGATCCCCTTACGTAAACCTCACCCACCCGACTAGCTGTTATTTTATAAAAACAGCATCGTCTCATTGACCGTTGTACCCGGATCCTCTGATGGGGCCACAATAACCAGAAACTATCACACATTTGTAATTTATGATAGAGTTATGAGAAAATTAAATCATGTTATTTTATATACAATCTATATCTTTTCTTCATTAATGGGACTTAAAGCTCTTGACACCGTTGCCTCATTCATCCATTCATTCATTCATCCATTCATTCATTCATTCATCCATTCACACCTGTTGTTGTTATAGACTGTATATGCATCACGGACCGCCTCTACTTCCTCCCACTGAAGGAACATGAAGACAAAATATTAAAATAAATGCCTCCAGTGACTTCACAAATCAAACCTCCCCTGTGATTACAGACGTGTCATTAAACAAACAGCTCTAAAGTACATCCAGTCATTATTTCCTCACCTGCCATAAACTGAAAAAAAACGAAGTAATAAATACATTTTTTGTCTTCCACTCGTATCCTCCATGGTACATTGTTTGGATCTGAATTGGAGCGTTCAGACGTTTTCATTGTCCGGTTTGAGTCCGACCTCAGGATGTCGGACGTCCAGCTTCCTCTTGTTGGAACAAACTGTTCATTTCCTCATGTACCTCACCAAACCGACGACGAAGCCACCTGAAAAACAAGCTACATTATTTGATGTTTATCATCTTAAGCAGGATACTTATCCTCAACACTTATTGTTCTACTGTGTTTTCATGTGTGTAGTCGTTACTAGTGTTTCCTTATTGCTTGTCTTTTTATTTGCGTGTATCGATTCACTTCTTTTAGCGGAGATGGGAACCAAGTCAGGGTCCAAAGCTTTCCTGAAGTCCTGAGTCCGGTTCTGAGTCAAGTCTGAAGGGGGCGGGATCTAAGTAGACGCTCATTACTCCCTAAGATCTCGATGTAAACACATGCAGGGAGTGATGAGGTCAGAGCCTCGACGCCAAACTGTAACCACGTTCTGCTGCTTAGATAAACATTTCGACTTGAGTCATCTGACTGAACTACTATCAATCAGCCGAAGGACTCGCCGCTCTTTGTGCAGCCTCAAATGTCGACCTTGTGTTTTTCATATCTCAAGTCTTCTGTTGTTTGTGTGTATTTTTGGACGCCCGTTCCCAGTTCCTCTCTCTAAAGCTGCAGGGATGATTCTGTCTGTCTGCACTGGCACACAACTTCCTCCTCTGCTCTCCGGAGACGTCTTATGGTATCACGCTCCCCCCCGAGCCCAATGTGATCAAGTCCTTCAGGTCACGAGGCTCAAAGTCCAGGTGAGGTCGGGCTGTTGAAGCCCAAGTGGAGTTACAAGTCCTAGTCGAGTCTGAAGTCAACACAGTTGTCATCACCTGTTTTTTAATTGTGCAGAGACGTCCTATCTCATATTAAGCCAAAAAAAGAGGAATGAAGGAGGGTGGTAAAGGCTATGATATGTCATCTTAATGTAATCAGTGTTGCTAAGATACGGCTTGTTTACAATGGATATCTATTAGGTTGTAAATGACCTGCGGAGCCTCATACCGGCAGTCCAGTGTGGTGCTATTCACACACCGACCCAGGAAATCTGAATTTTGAGTCGACGCAGGCAAATTCTGACACAATAATCTTAATTCTGAGTATTCTAAATGTTTCAATTATAGGTTTCCTTCAAAAAGTAAAAGCTCCTTTTTAACTGTCTTTCATGTTAAATCGCTCGAGGTCACGGCCGTTCACATGATTCATTTCACTAATTGACACATTTGGGATCAACAAGACTGCAGCAGCGCCGAGAGAAACTCCCTCTGTCTTCCCACAAATCAAATGTCCCGTGTTCCCTTGTTAATGGTTTACATGTCATCGAGGAGGCAGCAGTCAGGGTGTCACTCACAAACAGCAGACAGGCAGGTGAGACAGCCGATGGCGATGCCGGAGATGACGCCTGGTGAAAGGCCTGATGGGTCTCCAGTGGAATTGGTGCGGATGAGTTTCAGTATCAGTGTGGGCAGTTCGGCGGTGGTGTTGTCGGACGGACCGGGTTCACCAGGTGTCGGGTCGTTGGCGGTGGTGGACCGACTGGTTAGCGTGGTGTCAGGTTTTGGTGCCCGGCTCGTCTGCACTCTGCACAGCAACACTGTTTCAGTCAGACAGAAAAGGAGAATAAAAATGACTCTCAGTTCATCAGTCGTGTTTGTACTGCAGTTCAGTAATCTAAAGTAAAGATAGCAGCCTTTTATTGTGACTGTAAGGCGGAGAGATAACGAGGTCTGAGATAACACACCCAATATTTGACCCATTAGATACAATTGAAAACGGCTTGACGACGACAATGATTAACTCTTTCAACCAACAATATATTTGACTCAGCATCAAAATTCCATCAACCTTCGCCTTCTTACACCAACCTTTAGGAAAGGCTACAACAATGAGCGCTACCTCGTCTGTCTATAATCTGGCCGAGGCAGATGGCCGCCCGTCACAGGGGCCGTATAAAGTCAGTAAATAATAATTAAGCTTGTAATACAATCATTCACTCGTCCATCACTCCAGACTCAGGGAGTGCAAAATGAAAAAACACACTATGGTTGTATAAAGTGCTCGGTTAGTGGTTGTACACTACTTGTCATAATGCATTGTGGGAAACTCACTACACAAAATGAGGGATTTCGGACACAGACAATAGTGGTTCTTTCCATTAGCGGGTTTCATAAAATGTCGTACGATTAATAATTTACATTCTCTCACAAAATGCATCAACTGGATGAGATGGATTTTCTCTCCCGTCAAATTAAAAGAAGAATGAGACGACGGATAAGTTTTACAAAGTAGAAGGGGATCCAGACTGCATCGCTTCGAGACGATGAAACAATTAAAGGTAAAGTTCAGTTTTTATTGCTACAAAACAAAACTAAAAGAGAAACTAACAGGATCTGTGCCGTGACTCATGTGAAGGTGAACGTCTCCACCTTTGTCTGAGAGCATGAGGTTTAAATGTCATTTGAATGCATGAAACATATTAATCCTCTGCTGATATTAAATCCAGGTCTTTATTAATACCTTACCAGTAAGCAGTAACTGACTGATTTGACCTTTCGACCTGCTTCTGTAGATAATTTAGACGAGAATCCATTTAACTAAGAGAAGTGTACCTTTGATGATTAAAACCAACGATAAATGATGCAACATGTCTACAGGATGATATCAGAACATGTAAAGCAAATACTAAATTTATAAAACCAGAAAAGTTTTATTTACATTATTTATTGTATCGTAAAAATATGTTTGTTTTTTTACCTGCACAAAGAAGCCAGACAGCCAGTACAGGCAGATTCCCTGTCATTGTCCCAGAGTTAAATAAAGCACATGCAGTGTCTTCAGAGATGCTCTTTGGATCCTGAGCTGGGCTGCTTGGAAACAACAAAAGCACAAGATTGAATTTGTTTCTGTGAAAGGACGAATGTTCTTTTCAAGAGAGAGAAATGAGAAAAACTATTCTGAAAAGAAACAAATCATTGCCTGAACATTCGCGGCTGCTTGATGATCCTTTTCTGTCTATTTACCGACATCTATCCAGACAAATAATTAAGACAATTGATTGATTTTAAAGCATAATAACAAAGGTTAAATCACGCTTAAAGTAATATTCTGATGGTCACATCGGAGATCAACTTACACTTGGTACTCACACTAGAACCGACTGCTGTTCCACGTAAAACGACCTGTCACAACTGATACTTTAATCTATTCATCCTATTTATCTGAGCGTGCAAATCCTAATATGCAACTGCAGATTATTTTCTATCTGATAAAGGATTTCTATATGAGCAGGTTTACTTTACTCACCTGAGACGCCGTCTTTTCCCATAAGACCAGACGAAATTCTCAGACACCTGCGTTTATGCCATTCTTAACCCTCCCATCTGGATCTGTGGCTGCTCTTCTATCACGTCACAACAGCACAATGCAGGTACTGAATTGATAATGCTTATCAAAGGGCTGTATTTTGGTTTTATGGCCTTGTTTCTATTGGTCGGTATGAATGAAATATCGCACGGTCTCCCTGTAGCTCAGGAAAGCTGCTGGAGCTGGAGTTGTGGCTGGAAAAAGGAGGAATTGCACAGGAGAAGCTACAGGAGTGATATAGTGTCATTGGAGGAACTCGGCTGCTCAACTCCATGTCTTTAACAAGAATAAAGAAAAATCAATACCTCATAAAAAGTCTGTCATATCCTTCAGTATCTTAATGGCAGGTGATTCAGACTGTGTCAGATTAGACAATCCAACGCCCTTAATATCAAAACATAAGAAAGCTGGTGCTTATATTTACCTGAGAGAAACTTCCTGTGACAGGAGCATCATATTAAGTTAGAGTGGATGATTGTTGACAAGGCAGTTGTCAGTAATGATCATAATCAACAACCACATTAATTATGACTATTTCTATTTTTATTTCTTAAAGTATTCTTTGGAATATATCAATTTTTTTGAATAATTGTCTGCTAAAATGCTTCTTTTTTTTGTAATAATCTTTATATAGTAGGCTTGGTAGATTTTTTTCTGATTTACAAATCCCTTTGTTTCCCAGCAAAATTAATTTATTTTAAAAAAAATCACGAAATGTAAAAAAAAAAGAAAGAAAAGCAAAACAAAACTATATAATTCTAGTTATTAACGTTATATATTTACAAGTCAGATCAGTTGTTCCGTGTTAGATTTCTTCTGTTACAATAAAACTATTCTTCATTATTCTGAGACCCTGAAAGATCCTCAGGGGCTCCTGAGGGTCTCTGTGCCCTGTTCCACTTCTCAGACCCGGGAGGTAAATCCCTTTTTTTATACAGTCTTTGGACATTACACATTATTCTACCGCTGAAAAATATATTTTTCAGTGCTATAGAAAAAAAATATATAATAATTTTCCCTGCTGTGCGTACCGGAAGTATTCCCTTTTTCCGGTGCCAGGTCAAGACTTTTATTGTGACAGTCACCGGAGGAAGTGTGGTGTGTTTCCCTGCCGTTAGCTGGACGGTATCGCTGCTGCCTGCTGCTGAGCCCCAGCGGTGTTTGTGGATGGTGGACTGTTCCCGGTGAAAAGCACCGACCCCGGCCGCATGAAATATGCCTCACCGCCGCATGTAAACTGACCGGCAAACCGGCGAATCTCTCGGAGAGGAGAGAGTCAGGTCTCCAGGCAGCTGTAGAGGCAAATACGAGCAGGATGTTGCAAGTGTTAGCTTGTGGCGCCGTAGTTTTCCCCGGTCTGTTCTTCGCCTTCAGGAGAATCCTGCCGTGTGTGTTCAAACATTGGAGCGATGCCGACGTGGTGCTGGTCAGCGAGAGGTAAACGGACCATTTTATTTGACATAACCTAAAGAAATGACACCTAACGCGGCGTGTAGCTGTAGCATTTCTAGCTAAACTAGCAGCGTGTAAGTTAGCTAGTAACGATCCTGCTCGCTCGGTCAGCTTGTTTTATTTTGAATTCATGCAGCTGATTCGTTTCTATCTTGAATGTCTTTCTATTTAAATTCGTTAAGTGCAAACATAGCTTGATAATTCTGGAAGATTTTTTTATATTGGTAATTTTGCTTATGTCAGCTAAAACCACGAATCCAAGAAGGGATTTGTAACGTTTTACTGATAACAAAGAAGGCTTAAAAAAATGCCGAGTTCACTCTGACGGTTGATTGACACGTTAGAAGTGTAGTTTAAGTGGTGCGCATGTGTGAGACATTAAACTCCGTCTTTGAGGGAATGTACACCAGTGTAAATAATAAAGTGTATTTAACATGCATATGTTGGAAATACAAATGATGGTTCACGTAACAAAAACCTTTGATTCCCCATTAAGTAGGGAGTAACTTATTAACTTGACCTGATAAGAAGTTGCATATTTGTTCGGGGATGAAGGAATATGACCTCAGGTTATCATGATAGTATTAATAATAATTTACAACTGCAGTAACCGATTGAATTGCTCTGCTGATTAGACAATACAGACCATAATTCAGCAGTTTTGTGTCTGTTGTTATTAAATTGTCTGATATCAGATGTAACAAAACTAAAACCGTAACATGATATCTGTTTCATATATCAGCATCATCCACCGGAAAACCTATATCGATCGAACACTTAATCTGCAGCCTCTCCAGTAACTTTGCCTCTCATGAATGTCGAGTTGCACAAAGTAATACTCATTATATTGTGTGGGTCAGTGCGACTTGCTCACATGTGCACAGCTCAGTTCAATGCTCATTTGTACACTGTCACACTTGCTAATCCTCCTCTGAGCTCCGGTCGGGGGGCTGACTGCTGAGTTAGTTCTGCACTGGAAAACACTGAGCTGTTCTTCTGAATAACACTGCCACTAATTTACTAATGCTCATCTAACGGAAAATGTTGTTCTTACAAGCGTCCAGGCCTGAGGGGATGTCACACTGTATCTGGAACTACTGTATCTACTCTGCCGCACTGCTCCAAAGATCAAATCTGTGTAGTTTCAGCACATTGGCTTGTAAAAGTTATCAAATCCCCCTCCTGAAAGTTATTTTGACATATTATATTACATATATTTAAGTCATTGCTTCTGTCTCTTTTGCTCCGTACAAAAAGGAATAGTTAATAATTAAACTTCATCTTAAGTCTACTGTGCTGTAATTGGTGCTTTCCAGAATACTCTTTAACCATGTGGTGTATGAAATGGCCTTTTCCCAGACGCCACCGCTTCAGATGGGTTGTTTTGACTTTAAAATTAATATAAGACAAAATGCTAACCATTGCATCTCTGAACGTAATGTCCCGTGAAGTCTACATTATGTTATTACATCACAAAGGAGGCTTGCGGCAGATAGATTGTAAAAACTAAATAACAGACTAAATCAGCAAAGAATGAAGTATCCTGACTTTTAGTCTCTAGTAGTAGTTAGTACCTGATAGTTTTAGATGGCCATTAATCGTCCTATTGATCGCAGGCTCCTGAATCTAAGAGATATCCTATCTTCGTGATGTCAGCATACATCATAACGTCGTCTAGATAATCAATAATATGTAATGTATTGGCATGAAACCTGTGATTGACACCACTACTTAAGACATCATCTACATATTCGTTGTCAGAGAATTGTTGGGGCTAATTAGGAATTAAAAAGATAGAAATCATCTAAATAATGACTACAAGCAAACCGGTTAAGTAACCATGGAGTTAGTGAAGTAATGGTGTACATTTGGGCAGCTGGAGAGTCGTGTTCTAGAAGGTTCCTACTTGCCAGGAAAATGCACTTTTCTCCATTTGCTTTTTTTTTTTCTTCTTCCCACTGCTGTCACCTTTTCTTTCACTCTGCTGTTGCACCAATTGAAGTACAGATTACGCAGCTCCTGACTGTCAGACACTGTGTGTGCGACGGGACATGAAAGCAAGTCGTCCGTGTAAAACCAAACAGTCAGGAGGAAGACTTGGTCGTATTTAAAGGGAAGCGGAGGTTGTTCTCTGGAACCTCACACACAGCAGGAAAGAAAAGACAACATTGCTGCACAAGGCATTCTTCCCCTTTTTTTCTGCCCTCCACACGCTCCTCACGCCATCACCTTCAACCTTTCATCGGCAGAGAGGGGGGGGGGGGGGGGTTATTGGCGGACACACAATGAATGGGCTGTGTAAAATCTGGGTCTTGTGACAGAGTATGCAACCATACAGCCCTAGAAGGCAGCGAGGCATGGGGTTAAAATGTGTGTGTGTGTGTGTGTTCAGGGGGGGGTGGAGACAGGCCAGTCAGTCTTTCCCAGCTCTGGCCTGGGGTTTTGTAGTTTCCGCTCACGTGGACTTGGTTGCCTTGTCGATGACTGTGTCATGGCCGCATTCCCACAGACGTTGGTGTGAGGTGACAGCAAATGCACTTGTTTCTCAGTCTTGCAATTTGCAGCGCGACATCCTTTTCAAAAAATGAGAAGGAAAGCAGTTTTTTACTGCCCCAGAAGGTAAATGTCCTGCCAGAGGAATTCACTAATCGTCTTGGTTCCTACTGAGACCTGACATGGGACATGAGTTGGGCTAGGGTCAGTCCATATTCACAGTTATCTGCGTAGGGTCCAGTACTGGTGTCATCGATATAGACCGTTTTCCACCGGTGGAACTCAGGCCACTTGCCACTACTCGCCCTCTAATCAGCATCATTTTCTGTCACGATTTCAGAGCAGACGCACAAGTTGACGTCATTTTGGGTTGCTTTACTCAACCCAAGGTAAATACCAAGCCTAGCCAAAACAGAGATAAAGGAATCAAGAGAATGTTCTCAGGGAATTTCATGGCAATCTGCGAGTAACATTATGAAACCTCCTTATGCTGTCGAGTGAACGAGTAATTTAAAATGTAGTTTTTGAGGAGGAACCAGAATATAAAGGACTTCATCCTTGAAGGATATTGAAGATATGTGATTATGTGTACAAAAGGTAATTTGTAGATCTTGCTGGTCAACATCAAGACCTCACAAAACACAAGTTTTGAAAGAAGTAGTCATGCTGGTTATACCAAAATTCCACACTAATGTCTTAATAAGCTCAAAATGATGAAGTGCTGATGTTATATCATCAGGTCAAAGGTCAACTTCACTACAACATCGTAACATGTACAACTTTATGAAACATCAGCTGTCTGGTGGTCCTCAGCTCTGACTTGTTGAGTCTTATTTTAGTTTAATATTTCAATTAAAAAAAAATTAGCTTGCTCTCTCGCTCACACAAGCCTCAGCTGTGGGCACAGGAGGTGTAGCGGGTCGTGTAGTAAATCTAAATGCCGGTTCGATCCCCGGCTCCTCCGGAGGCCGTTTCCAAGTATCTTTGAGCAAGAACCGAACCTTCCAGCTGCTCCTGAAACCTTCTCCAATGTGTTAACAGCTTGGCACTTTACATAGCTGCTTCCGCCAACCATGTGTGTGAATGTGTCCTCAAGCGCTCTGAGTGATCAGTAGACTAGCAAAGAGCTATATAAGTGCATTTACCATCATCAACAAAGGCCGTTCACCTGTAGCTCCAGTTTCAGTTTCAGAGGCGTTGGAAAGCGAAAACCTTAAACCTGCTGAGGAAAGGTGAAGCATTTGGCTTTAAATAATTCCTTTTTAAGAAAAAAAAAAGATCTGTGTTGTTTAAAGGAGGTGGCTGTCTATTATGGCTGCTGTGAGTGTAGGGGAATAAATTACATGTTTTGTGATTTCAAAGCAGCTTACTGTCAGCACTGCCAAGTTGGAGCACAGCCAGGGAGAGAGAGAGAGAGGGAGAGACGGTCTCAGCAAAAGCAGGCATTCATAGTTAGAACAAAAAAAAGGTGATATAATACAACGTCCTGTTAAAAATGGACAATTTGATATAAGAGCCCGTTGAGACACTTCTGACTGTGGAAATACTCAACTTTCAATTTAAGTCCGATTAAGTAAATATCAAGTTTATTTGTTCTAGTGACTTGTGCCACCTCACAAATAGAGATGTACCAAGTTCTCCTATGTCACAAGTCTGTTTATAGACGGGTAAAGTGGAGGCCGTGTGCTGCTAATCTCACGGTGGTACACTGAACTTGTAGGTCCGACCGCTCGACTTGATCACCTGAAGGGACACATTTAGAACTCGACCTACATTCGTCAGCCTTTATCCTTCAGCTCGTTGAGCTGTCAATCACAGGAGCCGGACAACAAATCAACCGGACCAATGTGACAAGTCACCTTTGGTGCCTTCATCTACTGGGAACCACTGCTTGTAGTTTCATTTCAATCCACCCAAAAATACTAAGATATTCCTGTGTTAGACCGACGGACCAAACAATTACAGTTCGCATTTCTAAACCATAACACATAACTACAGGAGCCGCTGTCTAAATGTTGATGATGAATGTATTGGCTGAAACACTTTACGTGACATGACTCCTCATTATCTATCTTTTGTTTTGTGTGTCTTTCTCAGACTGGTGTCCTCCATCCATGCTGTCATGGCAACCACGGCAGGAGTCATCATTGTGTCATCATGCCGGGGCAACGTCATTAATGACAGGTTAGACGTCATGTCAACAGTCCCGAAAACCCAATCCTGAGTTCCACTGGATGTTTTGAATTTCCCACTCAATCCTGACATTGTCTTTGGGAGCACCCATGCCTGGCAGCAAGTTAGCGTTAGCATAGCATTAGCCTCCCCATGCAGGTTTAGGAAAGTGTCACTTGAAGCTAATGCTAGCCTGTTAATCCGACCGAGTCAGCGTCCAGACCCTGGGCAGTCCCAGTTTCAGGCTGCTAATCTCCCAACGCCCCTCCCCTTCACCCACAAGGTTTAATTCCTCCACAACGCTGCTCAGTTCTGCTGTCCTGTGACGTGCACAAGGCCGGCAGCTTATCAGACACATGCTCTGTAGTCAGACCCATGAAAACTCTTAATACTCCATCACAATCTGTCACCCCGTTCAGCCTTCATTGCAACAGTTGCAATAAGGTTTTGCACTGGAAAAAAACTCACTAACGGCTAAGATGACCATCGGAGCATGTCAAACAACGCTGGTAAAATCCTTCTCACACTCACTAACATACCCAAACCTTCAAGGTAACTGCTGATAACTAGGAACGCAGCGACAATGCTACGAAAGCCAGATGGGATACGAAGAGACGGACAACATCACAGATTCTATTTGCAAAATTTAAAAATTTACCATCTTCCTTGATGAACATTGACCTACCTTGATTACCGTAGTTCTGACATTGTCGGCCATCGTCAATTGACAAAGTTTGCCGTAGAGCCAGCTGGATAACGGACAGCAGTTTAACTCTGTCAGCATTTAGCTTTTGTCTGATCCACTTGTCTTCGTCCATCGTCATGGAGTCAAGACCGTACCAAAAGTCTTCGGCACGAATACACATGTGTGCCATTACAACCTTCAATACACTAATACAAAGCCAAAGTCTGATCAGATGGAAGGCGGAGCACGTAGAATGAGATTAGGTCATGCAATGTTCCTTTTGCCCCTAATACAACAAACGTGTACAACATTGCTCAGCGGTCATTTCACCCCGAGCTGTTTGTTGTGCCTCACGCTGCTAATCTCCATCCAATGACCTTAAGAGCTACAGAACCCAGTCGGAGGTCAGAGGTCAGTAGCTCAACTCTGCCCCGGCCTGCAGCTTTGCTCCATTCTGTCCACATAATTAACCATCACAGTAATCTTCGGTCAGTAGACTGCTGCCGGCATGCGAGCTGTTTATTATACTGTACTTACATAAGCTTGGCCTTAAAGCCCTTTGTGAAGGAGTGACGGGGCATATGGGTTAAATGAGTGTCTGTGTGTGCCCGCTTAAACTAAAGGTCATTCAGTTTGCCATCCGGCCCTGGTGGCTCAAACTCAGTGCGCTCGAATAGAATATTAAGTCCTATGTAATTATACAAACATCACATGTTGATGCTAACAGATTGAAAAACAAACCTGAGAGTTATTTTATTTAAACGCATTTGTTTCTTCTCCTCCTCAGGCACTGGCTGGCCGCCTACTTTATCATCTGGTACGGCGGGCCCTACATGACATATGACATCTTCGCCATGTACCTCAGTCACTTCCACCGCTTCCGCGTTAGAGGACTCGAGGAGTACAAGCAGCATTCACTGAGGACCGTGAACTCCTTTGTCCGTCGAGAGTTCCTGCTGGTGCTGCACCACATCGCCCTGCTAACTATCCTGCTGCCCGTCACGATGGTGAGGAGGGAGGGGAGGGGAAATGTTCCTGCACAAATGCTGTTGTTGTTGGTGCACAGGAGGAAATGGTTCAGTCCAACTGAGTGTTCAGGTCTCAAGGGTGCAAACAAAAAACAGGACATGCAGGACAACAGTCGCCAACAATTATTTTTCTTCTTTTGAAATATTAGGAACAAATTAAGTCGGTTTTGTTTTCTCTTACGTCCTACGATTGTAAATGTTGCAGGGTGACGGAGGCAGTGAGAATGGACAGGAAGGGAAGGGTGAAAGGGCGGTTTGTTACAAAGATTTCAAAGAGTACTTGAGTAGATGAATACCTAATACAAAGCTGTTACATGTGGGCGAACAAGAAAGCAGGTAATTGGCACCAGCACAAGTTCTAGAAGGACACGACATCACAATAAGTCAACTGTAACACCTGATTCGACTGAGCAGCTAGAAATGAACGGGGTATTTTTCTCTCTGTGTTAAATGGATCTGCCCTAAAAGTGTAATGTGTTCTTCCTTCGCCCGCACCGCACCTCCACCACGTCACCATGTCCAGTGAAAATCTGCCAGGTAGTTTTAGTATAATCCTGCAAACAGACAGACAAACCAACACCAGCAACAACAACCTTTCTGACAGAGGTGACGAATAAAACTCCTATAAAAGTAAGTGAGTCACGTTAGAGGAGGTTCCGTCATGTTATCCTAAACACACCCGTCTTAGTACTCTGATTATATCCAGACTTTCATTACGAGTCCGCTTGACTAAAGAATTTGGTTATTCAGGTTCAACCTGCCGGTTTGCAGCAGCAGGCCAGGTGCAGTGGAAACCCAGCCGTTTGTTTGCAGAGGTAGTCAGCGGCAATATGAGATCACATTACCGTACATTATTCAGCTGCAGCTGCAGTCATACTGCCTTTCTCTTAACTCGCCACTCCTCTATCTGTTTTCTCTTCTCGTTCCCTCACTCATCGGCTTTTATGGCACTCTGGGTTTTTGTTTGGGAGTCGTATACAAGCCGACCAGAGTTATCCAGGAAGCCGTTAGGGGTACACAAGATGTGCAGACAAGTTTCCCAAGTAAAGAATGGAACAGCAGGATTATACAAAAACTACCTGGTAGATCTTAATGAAAGACGAGGGTGAATGCTGTTTCTAAAGGTGATGAGTACATGTGTTGGAGCTCAGTAGAGAACAAGCTAAAGGTCATACGGCCGCCCTATTACACATCAGACCTAACCCGGGATGACCCAGGATAACTGGGAAGGGGCAGGCTGTGGTTGTGGAGAACTTCTTAAATATTCTAATTAGCTATTCTTCTAGTTTAGGCTGTAGTTTGTGTTCACATTAAATAGATTTGTTTTCGTTGTTGGCTAGTTCATCAACATGACATACAATTTATTTGCACACATATTAATCTGTGTAGAAACAAAGAATAGTTCAATGCATCTTTGAAGAGGTGGTAAACATGCAGCCACAAACCCCCCTTTTCTCTTGGTGCCTGCAGGCGAACTCAGAAAAGTGTTCGGCCTCACAACTTCAGTCAGGTTTAGAATATCTGCACACGGGGGGGAAAAATCAAACCTCCATAATTGGATTAAATTCTCTAACCAGCATCTGTTAGACACTCAATTCAAGACTCTGCAGTCTGTGTTAGAAGTTTGACTCCTGCACAGATATACAGGCACACAGAGGCAGCGGGGACGAGTGGGACGAGGTGGCCAGGTAGTTCGTTAGGCGTGGTGTCAAGTTCCCGTCTGTGGTCTCTGTCAGTCTCTCGCGGGCAGATGGCGAAGCCACGTCAGGCGCTGCTCATCCTTTATTCATCATCAGCAAGCGAGGCTACCAGACAGAGCATGTCTTTTGTCCGGAGTCTCTTTATCCATCTCCACTCACTCACTCACCTATTCTAGGACGGCTTCTCTAACCACACGGCGCTGTGCTGCTGGTCAATATTTGAAAGCCTCATTCATTACTTATACGCAGGACATCACTCCACCTCCTCGCTCCCCCTCTTCCGCTATCTTGAAGCTGTCGCTGAGCAGGATATTTGCCCGCGGCGTATTAAAAATGGGATGATCTTACCGATGTTGGGACTTAACTCAACAGTCTCTGGGTGTCACTCTTGCATTTAATCTGGCTGAATGTAATTAGGGATTAAAACATGCTCATTACGCCCCATCGATGCTAACATATACTTCCTGTTAAAGTAGAGTGCGGCATGTTTCTGTACTCTTATTTGCTGATCAGGTCTATTTTGAAATCAAGTGGTTGGATGGCGTATACAATATATAGAGAGGATGCCCTCCAGTTTGGGTTTGACTACACCACACTGACTGGTGGAGCCCTCACACACACATATAAAGTTGTACTCAGATGACTCCACCAGTCACAGGCTGCAAAAACAGCGTATTTGTCTAAATTCCCAAAGATCCATTGGATTCATTTGTTCAGCGGCCGGCCGACAATATCAACATGACCATTGCACTTTGCTTCCTCTGCTTGTGGTGTCGCACCAACCGTGTGCTTCCAAAACAGAATCCTTGAGGGACAAACATCCACGCTTGCATGACCGATCAGCCGGATGTGACCATCAACTAGACACGTGGACGGCTGCAAAGAGAAGTTACTGTGTACTGTGGAGAGGCAGTGGGACCAGTTCCTGCCATCCTTTAACTGAAGAAGTTACCTGCTTTCAATTTAGATTGTTACAGGAAACAAAACCATCAGTTATGGTACTATTGATTGGTTATGTTAATGTTGCCCAGAACATCTAAGTGGTTCATGTCCGAAATGAACGACGCATAACTAAAGCTTCCGCCGAATATAAGAAGATAAAACACACACTTCCAGGAATCAGGATATGTTGAATGAAAGGTGTTTAAAATACGTGTTTGACATCTAATGTGCTGCTGCTGACTGACGACCGATCCACCGTCCTCGTACGACAATCATCACAAACTCTCTGTGCACACAGAAAGATTGAGGTCTTGATGCTGTTTCAATGAATCTGCTCTACAAACGATGTCATCAGGTTTCAAGTTTTGGAGTCACATGTTTGATTAAAGGCCGTTTCCACATCCTTTCAGTGTTTCGTTGGATTTACAACCTTCGCTGCGACCAGCCACCGGACGAGCTCTGACGGCGTCCGTCCTTTATTGAGTCTTCGCTCAAGAACATAATAATTTCCCGTGTTTTGAAGCCTCTCTTTGCTCAGGACGACGTCCTTGAACGTCAGCTGTGTTTTCTCTTGTTTTTTCCACACCATACTTGTTTGCTCACTCCTCCATGCGTGTGCTCTGTTTGTCTTTCCTCAGCTCTTGAGAAGGGACCAGGGCGACTTCTTCATCGGCTGCTTGTTTCTAACAGAGCTCAGCACACCTTTCGTCTCCCTGGGGAAGATACTCATCCAGGTGAGGGGGCACGTTGTGCAGCACTTGTCTTGTTCAAAACTCTCACAGCCCAAACGTTTGGAGAATTAACAGAAGGCGATTTAAGTTATTGAAATATAAGACTGTTGTTACCTTGTCAGACAGGTTATTAGATTAGATTAGATTCAACTTTATTGTCATTACACATGTATAAATACAGGGCAACGAAATGCAGTTAAGTGTCTAATCAGAAGTGCAAAGAGCAGCAAGTGCAATAAATACGTATGTACAGTATGTGCAGTATAAACAGTGTGAACAGTAGCGCAATATACAGGCGAGCAGTATAAACAGCATAAACCGTATAGAGCGGTAAAAACAATATAGTGCAATATAAGGAGTATAGAGCAGTATAAATAATATCAGATATACATACTCCGGATTGTTCACCTAATCCCTCCCCCGGAGTGATTGTCTCATCATAGCTTGGCAACCGTAACTAGGCGCCGCAGGCCTGCAGGCCTTATGTCGTAGCGCCATATATGTGACCCTCCAAAAACCCCAAGTTTCAAAATGTAGCACATCCAGCTAGCTAGATTACTTATAGTAACTGAGTGTTGCTTCCAAGGCCGAAGTGAAAAGTCGTTTAGTTTGGGTTTGGTCTGCAGGCCAAGTTTAACAACAGGTCCTGATAGCTGACAACCTTCACTTTACCACACTGCTGCTGGAGGTGAAGCTCACGCTCCTTGGCTAAGATAACTCAACATGAGCTGAACAAACTTCCTTTCCTGTACAAACATTAAGAAGTGAAGCCGCCTGATCGAACCCGCCGCCGAACATTAGTTCTGCATCTCAAGAGATCTCAGGACCAGGATAAATACAAATGGTTCGCTAAACAAGCTGTAAGAATCTTTGTTTTGTTGACCGCTTCTCGTTAAGGTGCCCCCCTCCCCTCTTGACGCCGTGGGTGATAACATATAGTTTCATGTATTAATGGGTCCGTTTATGATTAAAAGCTTGACTCATTTGTTTGAATAATTTAAAGCGGCAACCTAGTGAGACAAAGTCTTACAGCCGGGTGATTGTAATTTGCCTCGAGCCACGTCAGGTCGTAAATCACATTAAATATGTTGGATTAGTGAACGCCGTCCTTTCGGGGGCCGTGTCATCAAGCCGATCTGAAAAGATCCACAACGGTTAGAAATGATGGATTTTAAAGGAAAATGAAACAAACTTTGTATGTAAACCTGCAGCTCAAAGAAATGTACCTGATATCTGTGCGCGGCAGACGGACAGCTCGATGTACTCTGCCTCGCAACAAACCTCAGTGTCTCCTTTTCATGTTGGGATGTTGCTTATCACTGTGCCATCAATAATTAAGGCCTCACCCAAAAAAAAAAAAGCAGTCGGTAGCATTTAGCAAAGAAGCCTTTTAGCCCCGTTAGCTCAGCCTGGCTCTCTTCACGCATCGACTGGAGTTAAATAGTTCCACCCGACGTATATGCGGTACAGTCATGCGACATGACGCGGACGAGCCGTAACGTGACAACAGCAGAGCCTCGCAGTGACACCAGAGAGCTTCCCAGGCCTCTGCCGACATCTGGTGTCAGCAGAGAAACGCTGCGTCTCCGTCCCGGAGCAACGCTGCTCTTCTTTGTGCAGATCAGCACGAACAAGTTTAAATTGCTATTGATTCTGTTGTGCAGGACAGCGCATCCGCACAGTGTGTGTGACCGCAGAGAGCAAATAAGACTACACATGATGTTTGTTCACATCGCCGATGAGAATGTGCTGAATGAATGAATCCAAGTTTGATTGATGTTGTTCTCTGAGAAAGTTATAACCAGTCGCATTAATTTAAGGAGTTGATTGTATATTGAAATGATCTTCATCAGTCGGATCACAAGAATCACAGCTTTCCGTTGATAAATGACATGCATTTGTCCTCTCTCTCTCTCTCCCTCCCTCCAAAAACAGCTCAGCCTCCAGGAGTGCCGGGTGCACAAGGCCAACGGCGGTATGGTACTACTCACCTTCTTCATGTGCCGCATCGCCCTCTTCCCTTACATGTACTGGGTGTACGGCCGCCACTACAGCATCCCGCTCTACAGCGTGCCCTTCCACCTGCCGCTGTCCGCCAACCTGGGCAGCGCGTGCATCCTGGCACCTCAGGTCTACTGGTTCATCTTGCTTTGCCGAAAGGGCTACCGTCTGTACCAGCGTAGCCGCGGGGCCGGCTCGCCTCCTGCGGCGGCCGCGGTCACTGACAATCCCAAGGATGATTGATATCCAGTTCACGAATGCTCGCTCAAGTCGCACACTCTTCTACTAACACAGCTAGTTCTGCGAAGTCACTTCTCACACGTCCAACCCCACCATCGTACTGTAGTACACCAGGACTGCCTGCACTCCTTGGCATTTTTCCGCACAATTTAACTCCTGGGTTACGAATCTGCTGCCCACGTGGACCTCTCCAGCAATCCAATTCTACTACTGAAGTTTAGTGATTTTAGGTTTTATCGGGTTTTGTCTCTTGCCTGGATCTTATTGGTGTGCTACACTGCGTCTGTCTACGTTTGCACCGCTGAAGGAAAGGGTGAAAGGTGGAGTAAAAAAAGGAAAAAAAAAAGCATCAGAAGCTGCGAGAGCTTCTGTGGAAAGACAATCCTATCTGTTACTCCTCCTGTGTTTACAGACTCTGCTGATTTGGAAGGTCTGTTACAGTGTGTGTGTGTCTGTGTGTGTGTGAACGGCTGCTACGACAGGTTGTATTTATTTTTATTTTTCTGCTCTTAAGAGCGGCGGGTCGGAGTGAAGCTACCACTCCGGTTCATTCACTCATCACATAGACAAGAAGGAATATTGGTGGTGGTGTCGGTGGTGGAGGAGGTGGTGGAGGTGGATGCAGGCTCAGGCAGTATTAGCAGGAAGTAGATGAAGAGTTTGACCTCATTCACATTTGAAAACTTTTTTTCTTCCCCCATTTGTTTAACAAGAATCCCACTTATGTGCGGGTGTGTTCACGCTCGCTTGCTTGCAGCGTTGTTTCCGAAATCTGTGCCCCCCCCCCCCCCA
>CAAKHC010016502.1:44119-54119 GCA_901007825.1 Macroramphosus scolopax | reverse complement strand
AACAGCCGATGTATGTGCACAGGCTCTGCAGCTTATGGAGTCGTTCTGTGTGGATGGAATTCACAAGTGTGTGTAAACTAAACTCGCCCGCTGCCACTGGATGCCTACAGGTTGATCGATCGCTGTGTACAGAGTCTGCAACGCTTTGATTCACTGTTACACCTCTGGAGGTTGATTTTGATGGACTTAATGACAGAAAGTAGATGATGGCTGCAGCTCTGTTTTTGGGGCAGATCATTTGTTTATATAGAGAGGTAGAGGTGTGTGATTAGAAGAGGATAGATCAGGATGAGACTGATGAGACGCTCGGTTAACGTGCATCTGCATTAAAATGCAAGGAAAGATGGTCGCCGGCTGCCAAAACACCGACAGCCCGAACAAAGAGGTCCACACTCTGATGGCTGCGCGTCCACGCACAGACACATTTATGTGCAAATGTAGAAATAAACAGCCGAGCCGACGGACTGAAACAGACGAGGGAGGGAACACGTAGAGTCGAGGAACAACAACTGAATCCCACGACAAACAAGGGCGACAGACGAGTGATGAGACTCCACGACAAAAATCACAACGAAGACATGGAGGAACGCTCCACAACTCTGAGTGGTTATAAAAAAAGGATTAACAGAGAGAGGTGATGTATGGAGGAGGGAGATGGTGCAGAATGAATGTTTGAGCGAGTCTGCTGGCGCCACGCTGGAATGAAAGTGTGCTAAGAATGTTCACGGTACGTGCAGGGAAACAAGCCAGACAATCACTACGTTGATCCAGTTGCACCAAACTCGACCCGACAGGACGATTATTTACACATTTGCATGAGAGCGAGACGGAACAAGATTTCTCTGATTACACTCGAACCAGAAGAGAAAATGATGGTGCACACGGGAAGAAGATAAAAGATACAGGAAAAGGAAAGGTGCATCGATCAACGGAGGAGATGCAGATTAAAGATGCAAATCTTTCACGGCAACAGTGACACAATGTTCTTCGTTGAGAGGTTGTCTTATGGGAATATGCAGCAGCAGTGTGTGTGTGTGTGTGTGTGTGTGTGTGACACAGAGGGCCTGTATCCTCGGGGCAGTGCTGCGCTGATACGCTGTGGGACCATTGATTTATGGGATAGCCGCTGATGCACACAGACGCTAAATAACTGTGTGTGTGTGTTTTTGACTGTAGGTTAGGGAACAATAACCCCGGCTGTGTTTACTCTGCTAGTGAGGTTTTCTTTTTCTGTACAGCGACTGAATATTTCCATACATCCAGCGCAGCGGCCGACCTGGCTCCTCCCTCCTCTCCGGCGGAGCTGCAGAAAACGACCCAAACATGGATTTGCAACAATGTTCATCTGCACAAGGTATGAATACTAATGTGAGGAAGACACACACACGGCGGAGGGAGTAATGGCAGGAGAGCATGGAATCAACACACTCTTTAATCAGTGTGTAGAGTTACAAACACAAAAGGACGTGTTATTGTTATCGTGGAGTTGGAGATAATAAAAAGGCGGACTATCGGCCCTGGATCGCTTCTAGTTCACATATTGAGATATTGGCTCATTAAGAAATAGGGATTATTATCTACCGACTGAAATGAAACCTACTGCTATTAGAAATCCCCCAACTCTACTTCAGGATGTCTCACCTGCTTCGGTGGAGATGTGAGGGAAACAACAGGTTCCACTGAAGCGTTATCTGTGAAGACGCAGCATCCTGCCTGTTCAGATAAGCTCACTCCGGGTGTCACTCTCACACTCTTCTGGGGAGGCTGAATAGCTGCCGTGCAAGTGCGATAACCCCGATTCATTTCAGCTAACTAACTACGAGATCTTAAGATACTAAATACGTCTTCTTATTTAGGCTAAACCTTCCGTAACAGAAATACCTGTCCATGTATGTTCCCGTGACAAACGGAGCATCATCGAGGGAAGTCATTAATCTTGCTCTGACATAAATAGCTCCGATACAATCCCCGGGGGGGTCGGGGAAGATGCAGTTTGTACACTTTATGAAAATGGACTCTAAAGCCGGCAGGATTCACACGATGGACGGAGGGAGAATGAAGAAGAAAGAGGGGACACCAGCTGGAGGAGATTCAGGCGGTTTTGTGTGAGGCCACTTCAGTCCCAGAGAGCAAGAAAGCAAAGGAGTTAGTAAGTGTGTGTGTGTGTGTGTGTGTGTGTGTGTGTGTGTGTGTGTGTGTGTGTCCAGGCCACGACGCTCGCAGAGAGGGAGTGACACCGAGGTTGAATTATTCATCCAAGGTTCCGTCCGCTAAAATATTGATGCTCAGACAATCCTCAGCACATCCCACCCTCCCTCCCTCCCTCCCTCCCTCCCTCCCTCCCCCCGTCGTCTTTTTATCCTCACATTCTCTCACTCGCCTCCCTGGATGTCCACCGGCGACTGTTTGGTCATCGCAGGGAAACAGAAAGTTATACGGATCAGACTGACAGGACAACTGTGATTCTGAGAAGATGTTATGTCACACCTGTTTCTTTCTTGTTCCTGCAGCATGAACTTTACAAAAGAAAAGAAAGTTCAGGGGACAAAGGATTTAGTTTGAACTGTCAAACTGGACAACAAACTCCACTTAACAAGGCGAGTGTGTGTGAGGGCCAGAATACAGGAAGTATCTTCATGTAACGCAGCAGGTAAACATCAAGTCGCTAGTGGACGGCTAAGCCTGATAATACGATCTACAGAAGCAGCGATGGAGTTTAGTGGTCGGACCGGGTTGCTAATGAACGTAGCTTGATGGATTGAATCACGCACATACAAGTGTGCAGGTGTGCAACGTTACTTAATAACTTGTTCATCTAATTGATTATGTAACGTTTACTTTAGATTGTTTTCGGTCACTGATAATGTTCGTCGAGCCAGTCTAGTCTCACTCTTTGCTAACGCTAGCTTATGTTAGCCATGCAGGTTAACGCGACGCCTCGCACCGATTTTGTTGTGTATGCAGGCACCATCTTCATCTCCCTGCACCTCATCTTCCATCACTGATCTCAATCTCGCTCATTTCACTTCGGTGCGATTCGCAGGCCTTCGAAAGTCAGAGAGACAATTAACCCCGGCTTAATGAGAAGCGAACGGGGAAACCACGGAGAGGGATGAATATTTCACCAGCCTGCGTTCATACCCGAAAGCTTGACAACAAGAAACCAGGCCACTAATCCAAGTCGCTTGGTCTCTCACGAAGGCGGAGAATAGAGAACGTAAGGAGAACGTACTCCGACCATGCGAGGAAGAACACATGCATGTCGGAGTTCTGAAGATGAAACATTTTCTAGCAATAGATTCCAGGAGGAAAAAAAAAGACAGGAGCTGCTTCGGGAGCTGCTCTGCATCTTTGCGAGTGTGCGTGGGTATTTTTAGAGGCAGGTCTGCTTCTACACCGGAGCAGCGCAGCAGGGAGGCTTACTTCTGAAACAGCGTGACGGGAAGAAAGCACTGAATGAAATCAAAACCGCGAGAAGGCGTCCTGCACCGTCACCGCGGCCTGTCACCCTGACTTCTCCTCCAAGAGGACAGCAGTCATTAAAAATGTGTTATTTCCATCCCTGGACTTCTTCTGCTGGAGGTGCGAGTATCAAAGTGAAGCCAAAGGGTGCGACCGGCCTGTTAACAATCATTCAGTCGCAATAACACCCGAGAGGGCAGTTTTTGTGTTGCTGCACCGCTGCAGGAGCTTCCATGTGCAGCCGGGGGTTCAGATGAAAGGTTAATGAAACCCTGTGAGGACGTTGAGTCACTGCGAATGTGTTGTAGTCAAAGCAGGAAAGAGGAAGTCAACCAACTCCCCGGCTTCCACAAGAATTGATCGAGCTATTAATAAAGACGTGCTACGGTGTATTAATAGTCTGTTCAAAGCATCCTGGGTTCATGTGTTCACCGAAAACTGGACACTTTCTCAGCTAACTTTGCAACAGAACAACACAACTCTCATACAGACTCGTACTGAGACCTTACAGCCTCCCAACAGTCGAAAAGTTCAGGAACCACATGTTGACCAGTCAGCTCAGACTTCCTCTTCCCCTTTTTCGTGCAAATACTCCAAATAAAGTTGATTAATTTTGTTGTTCGTTCCAACTACAATCACTTCAACAAACCATATTCATGACGTCTGCAACATGAGAGACATCAGAAAGAGACGTAACAGAAGTTCTACTCTGATTGACTGCTGTTTACGGTCCGCTCCGCCACCAAGAGACAAAGGAGACACAGTTACGTCGTCTCTTTACACAATGTTCTTGATTGCTTGTTCCCCGGTGCGTCCCTGTGAAGGGTGACCGCGTTGACTCACCGCTCTGTCCCGCTCACAGCTCACCGCTACGCAACCGTTTGTCAACGTTTGACAGATACTCTGTCCGTCAAAAGCCTCCGGAGGGAAGGTCGGCGCAACCTTCACTCATATGTCATCAGCTTCATTCACTTTGAGCCGCGCCGAGAGTGACGACCGGCTGGCACGGCTCCTCGGCCGCCTCGGCCTCGTTAAGAGTTAACGAGGAAGGAAAGATTTATGTTTTAAAAAAGTTTACCTGCTTTGGTAAAAGTACATTTGAGGAGAAAATCGTGTGTGTGTGCGTGAAGCCGTTCGCTTTAGGCGTTAAGGTCACGAAAGCGGCCAGACAAACAAAAAAGACGACACAAAGACAAAATCAAATGAAGGTGTGAAACGGTGAGATAACATTGTAGAGGAACACACGGAGAGCCGTCGTGGTGGCAACTCACACACAGAATAACAACCGGGGGACGGGGTGACAAGGTGAGATAAGGTGAAATTGTTTTCTCTCTCTCTTTCTTTCTTCTCCATCACAGGCTCGGCTGATAAGTGATGTCTGACAACACTGGCAGCAGAGGGAAGTCGTCTAAAACACTCCCGTCCATCAGAGGATTCACCGTCGAAACGTCAACGCCCTCTGAACGTACATTTTCAGCGCCCACAAGCAAGGCGGGAAGCTCTCCGGATAAAAGGAACAACACGCTTTAAATTTCAACTGCAAAAGCATCCGTGATGACCTTCATCACTGTTCACTCTTCATCCCATGTAGACGCAGACATCTGCAGTCGTCGGTTCTGTCACCTGTTCGAGGCTCCTCTCTCTCTAAATGTAGTAATTCACAGGTAATGGCCTTTTTTTATATATATATATATTTTTCTTTGGTCTGACAGTTGAAAGTCGGATTCTACTTAACGGGAGGATTAACAGAACAGAGCGGAGGCGTCAACTCCGCCGGGGGTTTGACAACAAGCTTAGTGAAAATGGACAAAGCTCAGGAGAGCTGAAGGTTATTAAGGTGGAATATTAGAAAATGTTCATAACATGAAAGAAAAGAAGAACTCTGTCATTATTCTGTGCTTTTGTTTGCCGCATGATTACAAGGTGTGAATTATTCTGTGTGGTCAGGAGGAGCCTGTTCACACCTGCCGCCTCCCTCTTGGATCGTGGCACCGTGACAGAGCATCTCATCGGAGTATGAAGACTGTGTGGGAAGGCCAGGTGTGAGACAGGCACAGCAGACCCAGAGCAGAAGGAAGAGGGACTGATGGGAGTCGGTGGAGGAGGTAGAAGCTTCCCTCCGAGGGCTGCGCCACCTCGTCACACACCAACACCGACCACACCACAATCACAGAACCAAATGTAATACCCATCTTAAGTGTTTTTACTATAAAGCGCGTGTTTAATTAAACTCTACGCAGGTGCTTCGACACAACAGGGACGTGGACAAGCACACACGCTGCTGCACGACAGCCCGCTGCTTTTAATAACATTCACACCGTTCACCCGACCACGGAGAGAGGGAAGGAGGAGTGATGGAACCGAGTGGCAGAGAGGAAGAAAATATAAGCTTGAGGGATGATTAAGGCCGGGATGCTGACAGAGACGAGAAATACTGGGACAAACAAGCAAACACTCAATCCACACGGGGAGCCAGAGACACAGATAGAAGGAGGAGAACAATAAGGGCTCCTCACACTGCGAGCCTCGCGTTGAATCATATGAAGCCATCATCCGAGTGAGAACCATGGGAGACATCACCCGCTGTCACTTCTTCTGCTCTTATCCGACAAATAACAACATCATCCTATTTAGCGGCGGCACACTGAGTCGCACTGTCGACAGGCGTCTGATGTTCAGAGCCGCGTTCAGAGTGGATCTGACGGCTGAAGCTATCCGCCGAACCGCACCGCGACAAGAGAAAACATCCCCTCTACGACGCCGCGCGTTGTTAGTTATTCCTTTCGGCAATTATCTTCCAGCATCACTGTCAGAGCCGTGCCGATCAAAGCTTTGCTGTTATGTAAGGTACCCTGAGACCACGGATTGATCGGGCCTCTGTGAAGTGACTGCCCACTGTGGCTGTAGCTGATAGCGCTGGTTTGCTCTGGTAAAGGAGCAAAGGGATCTTTCTACTGAAACTGGATATAAAATGTGTATAACAACCTGAAACCAGCGCCTAGTTTCCTCCAGCCTGTGTACTCCTTTCTTCAGTCATACTACATCTTACTAGCAGTAACCTAACTGAGCTGCAGCCTCTTAAGTTTTCTCTTTAACCACTCAAGCCAAACTTCCAAAAAAATCAATCGAGTACATCTGTGATCCGATCGTACATCTCACACAATCCCACTGATCCTCCGTAATGAAACGTCTCCCCAACACCAGCTGAGGATGATTACTAACCAAATACCCTCCTGAGGACGTGCAGATGACAGACAAACAAAAGAATCCAAAATTTCCTCTTTTAGAAGTCACGACGGCATTTAGTCAATAATTGAGCATTGGAAGTTTGATTGTTTCGGTGGGGCGGGGCTTGATTTGTGGGAATGCAGATGGTGTGGAAGCCGTCAGTGGTCCAGTTGTGGGCTTCCAGTATGGGACTGCAGGCTCTACAACATGGGCGTGAATGCACCGAGGCTGTGCAATAGAGTGGGATCTTTCGTTTCAGGTGTGAGCGTAATCCCAACGTTTTGGTTTCAGGACACCTTGCTAATCGTAACACTGGACATCACAGAGACACGTCCAGTAAGTTAAACAGACACATCATCACCATGCTTCCTCACTCTATATTATCCGTCATCAGACGTACACACTCTGTCACTGTAATTACTGTGACAGACAGGAAGCCCTCTCGCAGCCGTCCGGTCGACACACAGCACGATTAATCAATCGGGTGGGGGCTCGCCCTTCACGACAGGAATAATAATCCATCACTGCTCCTCATATACACATGCTGATCCATCAAGATGAGCTGAAGGAGGAGGAGGAGGGGAATAAAAAGAGTGTGTGAAATGGAGTAATGGAGCGATCTGTTAGCCGATAACCAGTGTAATTAGAAGTGTCACGATGATGTCACTGCAGGGGGGGGGGGGGGGCATTAGTGCGGCAAGCAGAGCAGACATGCCTGCGAAGTTTGAAGATAAACAAATTGTTGAATTTGTGCAGTAAAAATCTGCTGAAGGTTTTCATTCTGACCTTTCAACTACATGTGAGAGCGAGTGTTCGGAAAATCCTCTGATTCAAATACCATGAAACAGATGTAAAAGAAAAAAAAGGTACCGAGAGAGAATAAAAGGATTTATGATCTTATCAACAGCGCCGCCCCCGAACACATTAGGATATGTTTCTGACCATCTCTCTGTAAAAAAGGCTGGACAATAGCGGTCTTCAAAGGTAGCATCGCTAGCAGCCCACACAAGCAGGTACACACAAAGGCGCGTGTGCACACAACACAACCCCCCCACATGGTATTGTGAGTAATCTAAGACATCAAGCCTCATCGATTCCTGCTCTCCCTTGAGGATTACATCATTGCCCAGCAAATAGCCTATCAGAGAGCAGATGAGACTGCCCGCTCGGTGACCCCCATCTCCTGTAAAAATAAAGGCAATAACAAAGGTGCGCACACTCACTCACACACCATCCCAGTCATAGATATGATTCTCTTGGGTGTTACATGTCTTGTTTTATGTAAACCTGCAGTGTTGCCACAGACCTTTAGTTAGTGCATCACTCACGACTGTGTATTGTTTCCACTGCGACACAACAAGCTGGTAAACTGCTAGGAGGACAACTAAAACTATGCAGCGATGACAGATGAGAGCGACTTTGTGGAAGTGACTTCATACCCGCGTATACTTTGGGTATAGACGGTACTGGTTCTTGGTAGTAGAGCCGGTTTAAGTCGCATACCATGTAACATCATGAGTCTGGATGTATAGAATGCGTTGACGTACCTTGACGTAACCCCCAGTCGAGACCAGCAGGGAGTTGTCTGGGGAGAAGTGGAGGTCGCTGACCCAGCCGCCGTGGAGCGAGTCCAGGCCGTCTTTTCCGTCTTGCGAACAAATCTTCAGCAAGGAGCCTTCGTTGACACTCCAGAGCTGTGACGGGTAAATAAAAAAACTTTTTAAAAAAAGGACTTTGATTACCAACTAAGAAATGATGCATGCTAGCTTAGTATTTATGTGTCGTCATGGCGATAGGACCTGAAATGGAAGAAAATACAGTGGTAGGTTGTCTTGTTAGGGAAGGGTAGACATATTGTTATTCCCTAGAATAACTGCGAAGGTATCCAATATTTAGTTATTGATTTAATGGCTGCTTTGCGATTGTATCTTCACTGGTGCAGCACATCATGTCTACTGCAGCTGTTATGCAACTGTTCGCATGTACATTTGACGGTGACACATCATACATACGGCTATATTTAACAGCTGGCAAGCTTTCTACCGAATGACTCACATTTGTTTCCATAGAAACAGGGGTGAGATTTCATCGTGGTTTATGTAATTGGTTATGAAGGATTTTGCCATTCCCGGATAATGGAGCAGTTCAGCTCCCGAGCCACCAGAGGGCATTAACCCCGGGTTGACTGATGTGGCGCCGCCGATTGGCGCCGCAGGCTGAACGGTGCTGAGTGACTTTTCAGCGTCTTCTGCACCTCTGCATTTACTTTCTGAGTGTGTGTGTGTGTGTGGAAGCTGCGCAGACTTTAATTTGGCAGCCTGAGTCCTCTCCTTCACCTCCCACTGTCAGACATCTCCTCCTCTTTCTGCTCTCTTCATCCCAACTTCTCACACAACCGGCACTTTCTCCAGCTTGCTCGTGAGGAGACCTGCCTCCTTCCTTTCATCTGTTCCCTCCTCTGTGCACTGCAGCATTCATGAAGTATTAGCAGGCACTTTATCTAAATGAGGGTTAGGCTTGATGAGATGTGATTATGGGCTAATCTCTGGAATTAATGCGTTTTTGTATGTTGCACTGCAAATTAGATGCTTCTCGTTGCCTCTGATATCAATAAGATAAATAATGTCATTTGATGGACACCGATGCAGGTATCCTCAGTTAGGCGACACTATAGGGAGTATTTTGTCATCTCTTACTGCAGTCTATGATGAAGTACCTCCATCAATCCCCGTAATTCGCCAACATCCTTCTTAGTGCTGGTGTGATTGTCAACTGAAATATAAAAGGTAAAGGAAAGGCTGTAGTATACGCACCCGGATCTCTCCGCTGTCATCTCCTGTTGCGAGGCGGCGGCTGTCCCAGGAGAATCGGCAGCTTCGGACACAGTCTTGGTGGCCGCCCAGCGTGGCAACACACTGCCAGGAGTCACACTGCCATAACTGAGAGCAGAGTGAAGAAACAATTAGCAATAACGTAAACACACGGTAACTTAACTGCAGAAAGTAATGGATCAGAAAGCAAAAGCACAAACAGGAGTGTGTAGAATTTAGTGGCATCTAGTGGTGAACTTGGAGATTGCAACACCTCAGCTCACCTGCATTTGGGGTCTGGGTGCAGCAACAAATCCCACAAAAGAAGTGCAGAAACAAGCAGAAGTAGCCTAAGACATGAATGTGCTGGTTTGTCCATTCTGGGCTCCTGTAGACGGTGCACGGAGCGGGTGTATGTAGATATTAAGAGCTCGTCCTCGGCTAATGAAACACAACGACCCCTTAGAGTCAGTGGATTACACACTAATGGAAACATGGTC
>CAAKHC010016502.1:0-35774 GCA_901007825.1 Macroramphosus scolopax | reverse complement strand
AGAGGAGGGCCGCTCACATTTACAATCACAGCACATATTCTTCAGACTTTCTAGAGGACAAACAGCCTCTCTTTCCCGTCTTCTTCAATGACGGGCAGAGAGATCAGTGTGAATGTGGACAGCTGAGACAAATTAACAGCAAACAATATCTCGGAGTATGAACAGACCAACTTTCCATGCACCACGCTCACCAAAACTGCAATCCTGACTGCACATATGATGCGTTTGCCGTCAGGGGTCCATGTGCTGCACTTGACGAGAACGTCCTCATTGCCTTCAGCACACATGTCCCTCACATTGATTGTCTTCCACTCGTTGGCAGACGACGCCTGAAACAGCTGCACACACACACAACAACAGTCAAAACATGTTATGTGTGTCTGAAACATTTCACCATCATCCAGTTCTCAATGCTCCTTCAATACTACTATGAAATACTTTAATCACCTTGACGGTGCCGTCGTTGGAGGAGGTGGACACGTAGGTGTCGTTGGGGGAGAAACAGCAGTGGTTGACTGGCTCTAAGTGTCCAAACAGGGTGTTCTGAGAGAAAGGCTTGTTGAGGTTCCATAACTGCAGAAACAGAAAAGGAAATACAGTGAAAATAGGGAGGTACGTGGCGATAGATGTATGTTTTACGCCAGGGGTAAGAACACAAGAATCATTGCGTGAGCCTTTTGTGATAATTATTTTACAATACGAGAGTTCCCACTTAATGTCATTAACCTACATCAGTGTTACTTAATGCATTCAGGAGCTGCGAGAGGTCTCGGGTCTGAAAAGTGAAGCCAATGCGAGAGTCCCTTAAACCTGCGTTCTCTTTAATGGCCAGCAGGGGGCGACTTCATGATGGCAAACACAAGTGGACCCAATTCTCACTTGATTTCTTACCACAATAAACATTTTTATGAGTTTATGGTCTCAATTGGTAGTTTCCAGTCTTCTTCAATACCTCATGATGATGCTTTAGGGTGCGGCTACCATGTTATTGCCAAATCTGTCGGCCCCACCAGCTCATCGCAATATGGTTCATTCTTGTTGGCCACAACCGAAATGCCAAACTCACTTCAAAACATCCACATATAACTGGGTGATCATGGTCATCGTGTCATGATCTGACTCATTTATTGAACAGTCCATGACTTTACTCTTACAGCACGAGCTAAGCACGTGCATGAAAACACGTACCTTGGCATTCATGTCGTTGGAGCAGGTGGCCAGCAGGGGGCGCGCTGTGGTGTTGGTAAACTCACAATGGTTGATCTGTTCAGTGTGCTCCTCCCGAAAGACCCTCAGCAGCATGCCTCGCTCCACGTTCCACACCTGCAGACACGCACACACACATTGGAACTTTGGAACAGATAAAAGTTCCCTCTGCTCTCGTATAAATTGTACAGTGGCCCGTCACCTTGACTTTCTTGTCACTAGAGCAGGTTGCTAGGAGACGGTCATCGGGAGAAAAGGCACAGCAGAGCACCTCATCATCATGCGCCTGGACCTCCATGAGCTTCTCACCTGAGGTGCTTTTAAACACCTGTGGACATGTATGATGACAGCAGTTACACAACAGTACATATCCTGTGTGTACTCAAAGTATAGTATCGTCCATCCCCTGCAGACTTACTCTCACTATAACCACAATTGTAAGGATGACCTGGTACACACACACGAATACACACAAAGAGACGTGTGTGCTGATACCTTGAGCGTCTTGCTGGCTCCACAGGAGGCGATCATGGCACCATTGTGGGAGAAGCAGGCAGAGTTGATGGAGCCCTGTTTGGGGTGGATCACCAGACGGGACAGACTCTCTACACTGCTTTTATTCCTGGAAATAAAACACAGAACACTCCGAACTGAGAAACTTTGAGACTGAAACTCTGACTGACCCCCTGATCCATCATGTTAAAATCCTTGCTCGCTTACAGCCAGTCAAAGTAGAGTTCCCCGGTGCTGGCCCGGTCCTTCGCTTGCCTCAGGGCCTGCTTGTAGACCTCGGAGGTATGCGGCTGCGACAGAGCAAGCTGCACCACGTCAGGAAAAGGACGCTGCTCCAGCTGGTGGCCATTCAGAGACAGAAACTCCTGGAACTGACTGCGTACTTCACTTTTCTGGGAGGGGGACACATTTGAAATGAACACACTTAAGTACACTGGCCTCTCTTTATCAGGACAATACTTCTCTTCTTCAATAATGTTTATATCCATTCCCCTGAAACTCAACCCTCAAGAGCCACAGTTAAATGTAGACGTTAGAATAAGGAATGTTTTCTGATTGTCACATAAATATAACAGTCAATCTATGTTTTTAAAATCAGTTGAACAAGAAATTAAATTCTAATTCACAGAGAGGCTAAGGGACTCATGCACAGTAACGCTCGGATCCTGCCAACCTCTTTGTCCAGAATGGGCCCAAACTCCACATAGTCATTGATGAGGTGAGCCGGACCCATTATCTGGGACTTGATGCTGACCCAGTCCAGAGAGAACATGAGGGAGCAGAGCTCCTGGACAAAAGGGAGAAAGACAGAGAACAGTACCGAGAGACATGGTGAGAAAGAGAGACGCAGGGGGAGGTTACCAACTCTCTGTAATCTGCAGTGCGTAAATGAATACAGTGAGTGTATGTATACATGTAGAACACGTGTGTGTGTGTGTGTGTCTTACCTGCTTGAGGTTTGCTTTGGCCATGTGGTAGGTCAAGAATCTGATCCAATAGAGACATTCTTCATCTCCTGAAGTGGGAGGAGCCTCTCTGTAGTGCTGCTGGTATCGACTCACCACTTTCATGTGAAGGCTCTGAAACACACGCACACACACACACACGCGTCACAAAATGTGTCAACTTCACAAAACAGGTTGAGATCTTGCATGGCCTCCCCCAAACGAACCTCGAGTTGTTCGCGGTTCTGCTCAACCAGGAAGTCCAGCTGGAGGTCGTGGAGGTAGTACAGGTTAGAGGTGTTGTGTGTTTCCTTATACAGCAGGGATCTGTTGACAAAATCCTCAAGAATGTCCTCGACTTCCTCTGATTCCAGGTCCCACAGGACAGACAACACCTGGAAGAGGCAACGACAACATATTGTTGTCTTCGGAGAGCACTTGGATCGGGTTTGGAGTTAGACAGTCAAATCAAACACATGACAAATACGGCGGTAGCTCATATTCTGTGGCCGAACCGTAGCAGGGATTTTGACGTCCTTCTGGAACACCGCGAGATCCCTGTACAGCTCTCTGTGTTCCTTAGCTAGCACCTCGATGCTGGCAGACATCGCCTGGTCCAGGGCATCGTAGTCATAAGACGACGACCTCCTTATACGCTTGAACTGCTTCTGCTGCAGCTGGCGCAGATAGTACGACCAACGGTTGGGTTTCTCCTTGAGGAGAGCGCCGATCAGGGATACGACCAGAGGGGAGCCTGAAACAGAGTCACGGATAAGTAGGAAGGTGTTTGCTTTAAAGGCAGAATATGTGAAAATAGGGGGCTGCAAATTCTGTATGTGTCAGTTTACACACCTTTACATTCTCTTACGATACTACGGGCCTCCTCAGGGAGTCCCTGGGCTGCACTCCCAGTGTACAGGGCGAGGATCTCCAGTGCCATGTTTTCATCCAGACCACTCTCCACTTCCACCTTGTGTTTAGCACCTACAAAATGAAAGTACAAACAAGAGACAGATCAAATCTTTGCAGGTGGAAACATGAACACTGGAATGTCTCCTGCGTGCTGATTCCCCGCACGCCTGTGTAGTTACCACAGTAAAGGACGACTGTCGTCATATCTGAGCTAATATTCACATCACATTTCTAAAGAAACATCCGAGCAAACCACAAAGTGAAATGCCGCACATACCACAAACTGAATCAGTGAGGCTCCGAATTCTGGTGGTCAGAAGTATCCGACAGTGGACATCAAACGCCTTCAGCACTGAGCTGTCCCAGACGTCGTCCAGAATCAGCAGAGATCTGAAGATCAGAGCAGGCACAGCGGGCAGGTAGATGTTTATCCACAGCACAACCAGTCGTGATCAGACAGAACTATAAATGTTTCCTCTTAGGATTCTTAAACAACGTAAAACAAATACCATGGGTGAAGGGGGTGAATCATTCCTGTGACATTACTGTGTGTTAAATTGAGATGTGCATCTGCAATGCTCGATGTGAACGCCGGGTTTCTAGCTATCTGAAAAGTACAAAGTAGATTAACATACAAACCTCGGATAACGACGCAGCATGAGGTGACGGAGGCGTTCCTTCGCCTCGTCCAGAGAGGTCGGGGGCCGGTGGACGGACTGGGGGTCAAGGCTCTGCTCCAGACGGTAGCACAACGACTGGATCTTCCCCAGCAGGTCCGCTTTGTCCAGCTGGCCAATGGACAGCCAGTGGATGCCTCCAGGGAAACACTCTACAGATGGAGGCAGGGGGGGAGGGGGGGGTGTCACCCAGTTAATAATATACCAGTCATTACAAAATATCACAAGATGATTTCGTCCTGGAGTCATGTGATAATCTGCCAAGTGAACAAACAGAAAGTAAATCGATAGGATTACCATCAGTTCCCTACTTATCTTGAATGCTTCAAAATTACACATGCTGATACCGTGTTTAGTGTCAACGCAGTGTAACTCAGAGATTATTCACCTTTAATGAGCCCCTGGTTTCTGACAACCTCAGCGGCCAGGACGGATTTGCCCGAGCCAGCCATGCCGAACACAGTGACCCAGCCAGGTTCATTCTGGAGCTGGTAGAGTTTCTTCCGGATACGGTTCACCAGCTCTGTTCGGCTGACGAGTACCACAGGCCTCTGGGGTACACCGCCTTCGCTCAACATCATCTGGACTGTTAGATGAACAGAAAAAGGACTGATGAACATGTGTGGAGAACAAAAAATGGAGCAGGTGGGGTGATGTGCAAAATTACACTTGTCTGTAATAAAAAGTCTGCAATAAAAGATTTGAGGTTTTCAAGTGGTCAGGCAGCTGATTCAGATCCCTGTATCGCAGAAGTGAAAGTACCATGTCTAACCTAAAGCTAAACCCAAAGCTTCCCCCCTGCGGACAACCGTTCGAACCTCTTCCTCATCCATCCACAATTCCCCATCCTCACCGTATGGTGTGAAGCCATCAGAGCTGTTATATTTATCAGATGAAATTTGCGGTAGGTCATCAGAAAGCAAATTGGCCAAATCATGATATTCCTCCTCGACCAGCGCGTTATAGAAGGAGATGTAGGCCGTGTTGTCCATTCTGAGCAGCAGCTCCAGAAGGGCCGCTGCTGGATTCTTAGCGTTCTGCAGAGAGAGAGAAAAAAAAACACAAAAAAAAGAAGAATTAAAACCAATGTCAGAATTTTCCACTCCATATTAACCTGAAATGAATGACACGCTGTACTTCTTCATATCAAATAATCACTCTGAGCACAAGCTCACCATGATCTTGGCCTCCTGGTCCACCGTCAGCACGCCGTCACTGATCATGTGATCCATCAGGTAAGAGGGCTTGATGTCCTGCTCGAGTCTGTGACGCGAGCGAAGCAGGCAGCTTCGCGCGCCTTCCTCCATCATCATCTCGTCTTAAAACACCGTTTGTTTCACTGCAAATTAATGGAGGAGATGGACGTAAAGTTCAAGAACTTCAGTGGTGCTTGCTATGTGGACCCCAACATCACAACAAGAGCAGAGGTGAGGTCAGCCGGGGTTGGCTGAAGATGCTTCACTCTCAATTCCTAATCATCCTAAAGTTCCTGTATGAGGTCAATGCTCTGTGCAGGCTTGTCTAGTTCGGCATCACCTGAAGGCTTTAGAGTCAAACCGACATCAGGAAGTACAAAACACCTCTGCCTTTTTTCTCTCCCAGACCAAACATAGAAAAACATTTCTTTCTTGGTTTTGTTTTGCTCAATAAACAGGACGCATATAATTGACGAGTATATCTATGTATGCTGTAGAAATAAAGTTGTCCTTTTCGGGTGTCCTTAAAAAGCCTTTCTTTAGTACTTTTGGGTGTAATTCCCTCACGTATGTCACCCCCTTCAATCATCGGGAGCATTTCGTTTTTCAACCGGTCCATTATTGATAATGAATGCTACGTACAAAGGTCGCTCGTACCACCGATAGCTAATAGTAGGTGCTTTTAAAAGCCACAAAGATGTTTTTATTGTTATCATCAGTGTCTGACAATAACAACGGAAGAAACCCGGCAGAGACTCCTCAGCTGTTTTCCCCGCGCGTGTCTCGGGGTTTGCCGTGACGATTAACATGCCTACCCTGTGTATGCAGCAGGTCTCTCCCTACTTGAAACAGCTGATGTCTTCCAGTAGTCCTCCCGGTCCAAATGGTCTGCTCTGTTCGGCGCAATTTACTGGGGTGTTTTTAATCCGTGTGTATGGAGACGGTCGCGTTACGGCGAGTGAATTGGGTGTATTCTAAGCTCCTCGAAGTTACTGCGTCGTGTGTTTGAAATTCACTACAATGACACGCCCACCGTGTGAAATGACACCCCGTGACGTGGGGTCTAGCTGTGCAACTAGCTAGGTTGGTACCGAGCTAACTTGCTTACTGTGAAGAATCAGTCCTTCTTTACAGCACCTACAATAAAGTGCATCCAGCTACTTTCCGAGAATTGCCTGCCAATTAAAGTGAAACGGTATAAGGTGTGTCATTTTTAAAGCTATCTTGGCTTATATCATTTATCTGGACATACTTTCCTTGACTTTGACCTTCTGCAAAACGAAACGAAGAGAGTAAGCACACTTACGAGTATCTTCTTTTCTTTAACATGGAGGATATCTGTCGAACTATAAATAGTCGTAATATTAAGTCACCATTTAACGGAATAAAACAATTGCTTTTCTCTCTGCTAGCGTTACACTAGACACGCAGCTGGATACTTCCTGGTTCACAGTGTAAACAATGATGAAACATTAGCGTTTCAAAACACGAGGCTGATGACGTCAACGTGGTTTGTCTGTAACTGGGCAAACTGAGGCTGCGTTTGAGGGTTTATTCTCTGTCTGTAAATCTGTGTGTTCACATATCGAAAAAATTCCGAGGTAAGTAACTTCTAATGATGTTTTTTTTTGTAAACAACACAAAGAATTTCGCAATTCATGAATATTATAGTTTAAATCATTGGAGTCTGTCAGCATGATGAAGGATGTAGATTTAAAGTGTTTATCATTCTAACTTTAATAATTTTAACTATGCATGCTATATGTCTGATTTGTACCATGTTAGTATGGAGAAACAAATAAATACATACATAAGTAAATAAATAAATGTTGGTCATGAAAAGGCCATTTATTCATTTATTTGTGTTCATGTTTTTTGGTTCTCCCTATCTCTCTGACAGTCTGGCTATATAAAAATAAAATAACTGGTATGCTCATATATCCCAGAAACAATTGCAACCTCTTTTTTAAATTTTTTTTATTATATTAACTGTGGTACAGAAGAAAACAACAACAACTTCCCACATTTTCATGTAAACTCTTGTAAAAGTACATAATTGCTTTTCTTTGTGCATCTTTGGGTCCACTTTGGACGTGAAATCAATGCGATCAGCACCTTTCATTTCGCCACTGGTTCTATCAGCCAACACAGCAATACTGTAACAACTACAGTACCTCAAAATGTAACAGAGAGCAACTAAATCAATACAACAAATATTCCAGGTTCAGAGAATAAGTAAAAGTATGCAACATAAAACACGTGACAAATCTTCCAACATACTACACAAGCAACAACCTAAATGATATAACTCCAACACAAAGCTACTCATGCAGACAACGGTCCAAAATCAAAAACAGCTTTTATAAATGGCTTCTTTTGTTTCTGTGGGTGATGAAAAACTTAAACAGGGAGAACAATACAAGGACAATCTTGTGTTTTGCTTTTATATCTTTTAAGTGGCACTTGCTATAGTTACAGTACACTATATAATTAACTATGAAAAACATTTAACAGTGATAAAATGTTATATTCAAAAAATCTGAAATGCTACTTTTCTAAATATATGAATTTTCTTTGCTTTACAAAGCTTACTGTATGTATTAGACATACTATGTGTTTGCCCTTTCAACCCATGTAGTCATTTGAAAATAACAGGACTATAAACTGACAAGAAACAAATGAAGGGGTCACTGTTAGCTCCAGAAATGTAACTTTGGAGAACAGATTTTCCTGTTTGAAGCTCTAATTGTTCATAGAACGTTTGAGGGCAGACGAATGTCACATTAAATGTTGATCGCGAGCCTACACTGCAGTGCCTTTCAATGCAGTGATATAAAACTACACTTTTCATACATTGTAGGTGAAACTACAGGAGTATACTGGTCAAGCAAAGCAGCAGCTGCCTCCTTAGCTTAGGCTTTGTCTAGTTGTAATAACTTAAACTGCATGAGCAACATTTTTATTTCAATTGGAGGTGACCGAGTCCTGAGTGGTGTCCTGAGGAGCGGGTGCTGCAGGTGGGCTGCTGCTGAACATCAGCTTCCTAATGATATCAGCATAGAAAGGTCCATAGACTGTCTTGTTGTAGTTGACCAGGGAGATAAACTTTGCTCCCATCAGTGCTAGTTCAGGTTTGATGGCGGTCAGGCCAGCTGGTGCCTGTTCAAGTTTGGACTGGGGTTTTGGGTCACAGATGAGCGCCATGAAGTACTGCTGCACGCGATCCTCTGCAAAGAAAAGAATGTTAGAAGTGGAAATACCAATTCTGATATCACAGTACATGATCACAAACCCTGCTACGGCAATGATCTATTTCTCCTCCATTGTGCTTTGGAAATAATGTTTGTTAGGAACCAAACTTTACAAGTTCTTTGGTATTCTCTTGAGCGGAGTATTTGTAAATTCAGAATGGTTGCAACTGAATTCCAGTAAAGCTCATTGATATAAACAGGCCAGGTCCCCTTGTGAATGTACAGTAAGGCACACAGTCTCTCCTGCTGGCTATATCTTACCAACTAGAGTGCGGATGGGATTGTCCTCCTGGGTGATGCTGCAGATCTGGCCTGTGATGTTGGTCTGCAGCGCCGGGGTCAGTGTAGGGTAGTTCCTCTCTGCTAATGACTTGTTGAGCTCACAGCAGATCTGTGCACTCACAGCCTCCAGTGCCTCTTCAATGTTAAAGTTTCTAAAGATAAAAGGAGGGGAGAGTTCTGGGTTGAGCTTCGGTTTCAGCTTGAGTTCTCTGACTCAGTGTACACATGTATTCAGAAAATAACCTCTATTGACATAAGCAGTTGCATCTTTAAGTATAATTTATGGATTCTAGATAGAAACAAGTTAACTGACGGGCTGTGCATCCCATCCAATAGGACACTGGTCATCCTCTTCAGACGGTCAGACAGGGAGGACAGACCCTGGATGGACCCTCCAATGGTGCTGTAGACAATCAGCAGCACCTCATTCACAGCTTGACACTGCCGGAGTTGCAGCTGAATGTCTCGCAGACGAGTCTTATCTGTCATCCAGGTCTAAAAAACAACAGCAGAACACACCTTAAATAACTTTAATATTTTGTGTTAGGTTTCTTCTTAGAAAGCAGAAGCAATGTATTTTCTTTATCGCTGTCACATGCAGGAATTTGCAGATAAATGATATTCAAAACTCTCTCACCTCTGGCAGTGGGTTCTTATTGTAGTCCCATGTGAGGATGCGGAGAAAGGCGGCATTGAGGACCTGGAAGGGCCCAGGCGATAGCTGTCCTTTCCCCTGACCGTTAGTCTCCTTTGTGGGGATTCTGGTTGAAAGCATCTCCTCCAAAGATAATTTGATCCAGGCGGTGGTGTTGTCCAAAGCATCTGAAGAAGTATATAATATGACTTTATTTATTCTTGTCACGTGACATCTTTGAAGTCAATGGTGCTTGTTATTGCGTCCTCTGACTGCTTCCCATGCGACTTCAATAACTGCAGTACACTGTGAACTTTTATACTCACTGGGTGTTTTGTCAACGATGCTCTGGAACGTTGCCCTCTCATATTCCACACTCTGCCTCTGCAGCACAGGCCTCAGATTATGAATGGAAAAATTCACCATGTCTGCCTTCATTAGATCCAGCACACGGAAGATCTCTCTGGAGTGCAAAAGGCCACACATGATATATTCAGAGAGCAGTGGTGAAGAGAGAACAATGTGGCAGCAAACACGCAGCAGGTCCTTACCTGAACAGTGTCACTACTTTATCTGGGCTTTCTCGAAGCTTCTTCACATCCTCATCCCTAACTGGTGCGCACATCTTGCCCATGGTGGTGATAATATAAGAGGCAAGCCCTTGTATGTCTACAGCATCATTGTCAGCCTGCTGACGGATCAGGTCCATGTCCAGCACCTCCATGATCTGGGTACGCATCCGATTGGCACCCGGATTAAGGAATGACAATAAGATCTATGCAATGTGGGAAAGGTTATTGGTTATTGATAATAACCATTATCAGTCACAGATGAAGCAGATACAGAAAAACTGAAATTTCTTGACGTCACATTGTTTGTGCTGACCTCTCTTATTTCCGCCAGTAGTCGGATCGCTTGCTGATACTCAGGCGGGTCGTCATTCAGCTCAGACTCCAGGATGTCCCAGAATGCCTTGTGGACATTTTCTCTAACCATCTTCCATACACTAAAACAGAAAGGATTGGGTTTAACCTAACTGGGCACATTTTTATGCTGTGATTCATTTGAGGCTGTGGAAGGTCACAGCAGTGACAAATGTGTTATGTTAACCTCAATATTACACTTTAGATTGTGTCATATGCTTTGGATGTTTTTGTGAAATAGAGACATGGTGTACCTGTCCTGCGGTAAACTGTTGGGCTCCAGATGGAAGTCGCGATTCACAATAATCTCATGGGCGAAGCTCAGATTGGAGAGGTCTCTGGCAGAGTCCATGACTTCATCCAGGGATAAGGTTTTAGGAGGGCTTGCTGGGAGAGCAAAATAATGAATAGAGTTGTGACAAATAAGTTTTGACTGGAGTTGCATTATGACGGTGGCGGGGTTGGTTACTGAGTGATCTCAGATGAGACAGATGATCTGAAAAGACAAACTGGAAACTTTTAATTGTTCTTCAAGTCCTGGGCTTCTAGGATCTGAAGTCCTGAAACATTTTCACTACGGAAACTATTTGCATTAATGTGAAACAACGCAGAAGCCAAACAGACTAGTATTATGTCATCTGTTGTCATGTGGTTCTCTGTAAAGCACTTTCAGTTTCCTATGTGTGGCTGTACAAATACAATTTGCCTTGCCGAGTACACCTTTCCTGAGAAAGGAAAACAGACGACAAGAAGTCAGAAATTGTCCAGAGAGCTTATAATATGAGAAGGCAGACTCACAGGAGGGTGTGCAAGGCTTGCTGGAGCAGTCGCTAGTGAAGCTCTCACGCGAGCAGTCCAGGTCACTGGTGGACGTCATGCTGTCACATCGCCCAGATGATGATTCCACATCACTGCCTTGTTCGTCACCACTGGACGTGGAGGTGGGTCGCTCGTCATTCAGAGGCATCTTGGGTAACCACTGCACATGGAAAGTTTGTCACAACGTTTGTCTTGGTAATTACAACTTGCAGAGAGAGCCAGCGGATTTACGATCATTTTACCTACTCAACCTGTTGATCAAGTTTGCAGGTCAATCTGTATTTTACTACTTGGGAGGGGATTTGGTAGGAACGAGTTTAGCTTCTAACTGGAAGGTTAACCATTACCAGCTGTGACAGTGTGTGGCTGTTGTCTTCACGTTGTCAGTCCGTATGTGTGTTATTAAGGTTAAAAGCCACAGGCAACCCTCTTCTTTGGAACGTCATCAGGGTTTGTCAAGAAGGTTCCTAGATATGATAGTGTTGTTTTGAACATCTGGAGATGGGCTGCTGTTACAGTAAGCTGCAGTCAGGACCGGCTAATTATTGTTTAATCCTGTTGACGGGCAATCTGCCAACGGCGACTTAAATAAATCATTTTTTTTGCTTTGTTAAATGGATCTGACACAAACCATCACAGGTTGTTCCTTGGCCTATTCCCAAATAAGTTATTGACAACCAGCCCAGGAGTTGTTGTGTAATCCTGCTGACTGACAGACAAACGATCGCAGGTAAAAACACGCAGAGGGATACATCACATTCCATAGAGACAGCTTCAGAAGTTATCATTACTTGTGTTTACCAGTTTGTGTGTGATTGTGAGCGAAGGATTACCACCGAGGGAGAAGGAGCATTAACTGTTCATTTTGGCAACTGTGACAGTCTGAACACACTGTCACTGTTCCATACCTGTTAGGAATGCACACCTAATAGCCAGTATAGGGACAAACAACAACCACAACCTCTTACCGTGACTCCACGCTGGATAAAAGACTCAGGGTAGGGTTCAGCTCCCTTAAATAAGTTTGCCAGAGAACAAGCCTGAAACCAATTGAGTGGGGCCAAATTGGGCCAAACCATTATATTATTTGATGACAAGGTTTTGGGTAAAAAAGACAGTGAAATACCAAGAAATGTAAAGGCTTGAATTAAGCTCACATATACATGTAATAGTTTATACTGGTTTTAACGATTACATAAGACCAAAAGGGCACAATATGATAATTGTTTATTCACCCCCCTTGTATTTGGTCTGTCTGGTGGGAGGGGCCATATGAGATATAAGGTGCGAGCGATGGTAGTTCTGCCCATTACCTGTCCTGTGTCATCGTGAGTTGAGCTGTCTACATACCTGAGAATTGAAACTGTGCTGTATCTGCTGTCGATCGAGTGAAGTGCTCCGGAGCGTTACAAGCCCAATCAGGTGAACTTTATATATTATATCATTTAGTTAAAACCATGGTTAAAATACTTCTGTGATAGAATGTTGCTTGTTTTGATCATTTGTTGTATTATATTATTATGCTTGATTTATTTTACATTTGATTGGGTAAAGTATTTGGTTTTGAATGTTTTCTATTCTACAGAATTGGTGTTTAGTTTCCTTTTGTTTTGCCACTTTTCTTTTGACACTTTGAGAAAATAAACTGTATTTTAACTTGCCATACTGCGTGCCTTGCCATCCTTTTAATGAACGGAGCGTACGAAGGGTTGCATACTACCCTCACCCGAGACAGGGGTGCGACAGCAACAGTTGTTACCAAGGCAACAGAGTGTAATAAAAACAGTCAGATCCAGTAAAACAGCTGGCCGGGCCAATCGCCATAGAAACGACAGCGACTTTTCTTCACTGTTCTGAGCCTCAACAGATGATCAAACCCATGAAGAAGCATGAAACAAATTATTGTAAAAATGCTTGATGAGTCCTTCTGTACTTATCACCACAGGGTTACATGAAAACACTCAAACTGAGTCATGATACAAAAACAACCCAATAACCAGCAGCTTGTAGTCCTTGAGGACAAAGGGTTCTCTGTGCTCGTGATGAATATTGTCTCCAGGGAAACATGGGAAACAGAGGCCATCTCAACTGTGCAAAAGATCTTGTTACACCTGCCCCTGCGTTGGTTCTCTCCCACAAAAATACATTAGGATAGGAGAGAAAGGCACCAGTGTAAGCAAAGTAAGAAAAACAAGAGCTAAAGCCTAGTTTAACTTAATGCAGTATGGAAATTAAACACACACTTTACACACACATTAAGAGATCCCTCCCCTTGGACAAATAAAAACACCAAACTATAACAATTATACTATGCTATACTATGCGCCCCCCCTTGCTGTTCTTTTGCTTTCTAATATTATCTAAGACATACATGCTAGCAGGGTGACCCTCGGGTGTTCGTGTTCCTGATCTCTGTTATCTGGAGCTAAAAATGAATGCGCCCTCCCTTGCTGTTCTTTTGGTTTAAAGATAGCACACTGAGGTTGGGGTGGGTGTGGGGGTGTGTGTGACTTCTGCGTACCACTGCTGTACCACTGCTGTGATCGTACCTCAGTCATTACATCATCTGCTTGACCAGACAGCTAGGTCACAGCAAAGCAGCAGGCCAATTTTCAGAGATTATCTCTAGAGCGATTGGAGTGCATAAAACTGGTCAGGGATTATGTCTACTCTGTCATCTGCTGTTTCATTACGAGAAACATTCTTGATGCTCCCTGATGCAAAACTAGAATTATGAAACCCTAAATATAGATATGTTTGCAGATTATATCATTTATAAGGTATTGATTTATTCATGAACTATATAGTATATATACTATAGACTGATACAGCACTGGAATGCTGTGTGTGTATATCTGCAAGAATGTAGCTCGGCCTGGTAATTTGTATCAATGTCATAAGCAAAAACCTACGAAACATGTAGGTTCCACATGAACAGGTGTTGCTGCAAAAGAAAGTCCTGCAGGAACAAAGACTGACTGCAGCATAACGTAAACAAAGCAGTGGATCATGTGGGCTGGGCTTAAGACACAGGGACACTCGTTATTGGCTGCAGCTCCCTGCCTCTCACCCCTAGATGGAAAATCTTTGGCTACACAGCTGTGCACATGGATAAAAAAAATATCCACACAAGCACAAGAAGCAGGTACACGTGATTCAGGCTACAGACCACAACAAGAACTCTGTGCACGGTTACAATAACACACATTACTTTACTCGCGCTAGACTAGAAAGACAACGTGGACTTACGTCTACTTTACAATAGTAAATGTATAAACCTGTTACATCAATACAGATTTATTGTGGTGAACTAACAATGCCATTGTAGTTGCTTTCATTGTGACAGCGATAAAGAAGCAGTCTTAAGTTACTTTAACAAATGTTCTAGCTATGACAAAGGAACTTACGATATCTTTGGTACTTTTACGGAGCAGATATACTTCGACATTAACGTCGACATGGTGGTTGGACCCGTCGACGACTGTACCCAGATTGTACAAAAAAGCCACACTAACATGAACGTGGAATTAAAACGGGTTCAGCCGAATCGTTCATAATCGTTGACAAACAAAGGTGAATAAAACAAAATGGACTTTTACCTCATTAAAGTCCCCTGAACGGGAGACTGACCCAAAAATAACTCAGTTCTGAGAGGAAGTTTCGTCGTCCGTCGTGTACAAATGTTTGTCTCTGTTTTAAAGGTCCTTCAATCCCTCATAAGGTAGAACAAACAGGCAAAACTACTTTCTTCATATGGGTGTGGAAAGAGCAGGAACATGCGGCCATCACGGTTGTGACTACAGATGGGGGATATGTTTTCTCGGGAATTCAAGTTTTCTACATGGATAAACATGAATCCAAATGCATGCATTCGTTTAGTTCAGGGAAAGTAATGTAATGTATTATTCTACACTGTATTAACCTTCCTTGTAATGGTACGTTCCGTCTTGCTTCACGTGGGACGTCTGTGTTTACGGATGTGACATCACACACTCGCTCTGTATTTGAGTGTCTGATGGCTTTCAAGAAAATTTGAGAAAAGTAATCTAAAATATTACAGTATATAGATACAACTAACCTGTATTTTTCGAGACATATCTATATATTGATGACAAATATAACTTCAGCAAGACTCAAGAAGAAATGGCTGCCCATACTGCATTATATTTTGAAAAGGCTGAGAATTGTGCAAAACAACAAATAGGATTATCATTGAAGGGTATACATTATGATTTATTCATAATTTAAGGATAGCAGTGTGTCCAGTATAGTTAGTCCTTTGATTTTAGTAGGGGAGTTGCATATCCAAAAACCTAAATTCCTTAATTTTCCCTAAGGTGTCTCCAAATGAAACAGGTTGCTTTATGCCTCTTGATATGGAAGCATAAGTATGTATAAGTACTATTTTTCGGCAGGCAAGATTTATTCAGAAAATTGTGTCCGAAGAAGTCAGAAGCAATACTTTATCATGACATATCATCATATCCCATCACCATCCACTATGTTTATAATTGGTGCTATTCCTGGCTGGTGTGCGTCGATCGGGCAGTGGGGGTTGGATGTCTCTCGGTTTGTTGTGGTTGGCTGGTCATGTTAAAAAACTACAGGGACTTTTTTAGTCCCAGAGCGTGTCTGTTATAAAGAGTTAAGAGGCAAAAAGACTTGCAGTGTGTATATTTTCCGCGGGGGGCAGCAGCGTACAGGGATGTCGATAAGTTTAGCAGGAGAAAAAGAGGGAATGATGACGTCACACGCAGAGTTCACGATGGCGGTCGATTTGACTCCTCGGTTCAGGAGGCTGAACAGCCAAACGAGAAGTTTCCGTGAAAATATGCATCATGGTAAGTTTTGAAAGTACAAGTTAAATCATTTTTAAGGTAGTGTTCTCTACAAACTCTGTCAAAAATGGTATATTAGCAAAAGTCTATAAAAACAGATTTTCACGGTACGTAAATGGGCCTCTTGAATTTCGCCACCTTATTTCACTGCTGCACTTTCTCTTAAACTGGTAATTCCTTGTTAGATGTCCTTCACTGGCTAGAATGAGTACGCTAATAGTTATTAATGGCGTTACGAATACAGTTTAATTTTTTAGATTCTCACTCCGTGTGTTATTTGTAAAAAAAAAAACGGCAGATATGAGGATAATTGACGTCGCTGAGTCCTGGACATTATAACTGTTAAAATCCTCAAAGTAATTTTCGTTTTCATCAGATTTAGTTTATCTCAGGATCAGATTACAAAAACCTATACATCAAAATGAAATAACAGAAGCTAAATAACAGACCTTGCAGTACACCATTCAATTACTTTATAAAGTAATTGCATCTTTAGTGTCCATTTAATTTGAAGACTCCTTAAGACCCGAATGGTCATAATATTTTAGCAGTAGAATCAACTTATTTGTTCCCATTTCTTTAACCTTGTGTGTCCCTGTAGTTTTCTCTGGGCCTTTTGGTGCCACCCAGCTGTGGCACAACATCATCCATGCCTTGCAAACCCAGGTGGAGGTGCGCCGCTGTCGGAGGCATCTACGAGTTCACGCAGAGAGTTTCACGGGCTCGGATGCTGTGGACGCCGTCCTCAGCTATTTGATGCAGAATGTGGTGTTTTGCACGAGCGAAGTCTCTCGCCTTAAAGCTGCACGGCTCTGCCAGGCTCTGATGGAAGCGAAGGTGTTTGAACCAGTGGGCACCAAGCTGTTTCGTAGAGACAAGGAAATGACCTTTGAGGATAGCAGTTGCAGCCTTTACCGTTTTCTGGAATATAAGGTGTCACCCAATTCTGCCATGCAAGACTGCACTAGTGACACAGAAAACGTGCCACCACAGGAACTGGAGATGAAGAGGAAGAAGCGCTCCAGGTTGATCTTATTTCCATCGTTTCATATATTCCAGCCCAAATACACAGAGCTCAGTGTTTCTTAATAACCATCATGCTTCCTGTTCTTTTTGGAGGCTGAGTGAGCTGAGAACAATCTCCAATCCCTTCGCTGTTGGATCATCTGACAGGAAGGTTGAGAGGCTGCTCATGACTATAAACTTGCGACCATCCCGATCCCCAGCTATGACCACAACCCCCACTTCTTCCTTTTTGTCCAAAGCTGGTATGAGCTAATCTTTCAGTATTTTCCCACACGATGTGTAACCTATACTCTGTGCAACATTTAAAACTGGTCACATTGGGTACTTTCATGCTGTCTGCTCTTTTTTCCCCTCGTTAGTGGTGGAAGAGGTTTGGAAGCAGCAGACGTTGCTGCAGTTGCTGCAGATCGTAGAGTTGCCCATGCTGGACTGCATCCTGACTTCTCCTCCGAAAGTTCATCCACAGACTTGCAGGGCTTCTCTGGCAACCCAGGACCTGGTTATCTCTAACACTTGCCTGGACAGAGAGTTACCAGACACCCTTAACCTACCTCAGTCAGTGCTCTGATGAATTAATTAAGCAAAAGAACTAGAGTAACATATCCAATCCATAAATTAATTTCATCATATTTTTTTTTACTCAGGTGGGATGGGTGGCTGACAGCAGCCTCAGACTGCTTGGAGCTTTTCCCCGACCAGCTGATTGTTGTTGCCGGAGAACAGCTCAAACAAGGTGGTGATGATACTTCAGAAGATGGCTGGGCAGATCAAAGGGCAAGCCGAAAGAGACTCCTCTTTGACACAATTGCCAAGTACTACAGTGGACCGGAGAAAGCTCCACTTCTCTCAGGGCGTTACCTGGATATACATGTTGCCATTCTGAATTTGCTTGGTAAATAAAACAATTTACACTAAATTAGAACACATTCTGTCATGCTTGATATCGGACAACAAACATACGTACATATGTGAAGCGTTAAGGTACACTTCAATGAATCTGTTTTGTTCAGATCAGTCACTATTATTTATGAGATTCTTCATGTGTTCCTGTCTGATCTGTTGACCGAGTCTTGTTTGTTTCCAGATGAGGGGAAGGTGCATGATGCCATCAAAGCCTCTCAGTTGTGTTTGCGATTGCTGGAGACGAGCGTGAGAGATGAACTTCGGAGGCTAATGGCCTTTATGGCCACAGCAGCTCACCCAGATGCCTGCCGTCTACAAAAACAAGTACGGTAGCTTTGTAGCGTCCTTCACCAAACAACACTGTCAGAATTCTTGTGAACTCTTCCAAGATATATGCTTAATTGAAACAGTGGAAATAGAATGATATCTACTTTAAATGTCTAATTAAATGCAGTTCCAACATACTAGAACACTGTTCTTAAGCAAGTGTGCTGTATCGGATTCTACTGATTTATTTGTGTAGCTTTATTTTGGAGTAATATAGAATTAATATATGGTTGAAACACAGGTTGTATGAATGGAAATAACATCATTGACATTCTTGTGTTTCCTGTCAGACTGATAACAGGACCCTGATCAGCCGCACTTTTCAGAGGGCAATCGTCCAGAATCATGATCTGACTCGATCCCAGAGCGAGACTCTGGTGCTGTTTCTCATGGACAACCACACAGACCTCTTCAAGGTATTTTTTTTACTCTGGCATGATTATTGAAAATGTAGGACTCCAAACGAGGAGTACATAGTTAACTAATTTCAATTGGGATTGAGACCATTAAGCTAACTACGAATGGGACTGACGGATGAGGAATATAGGACATATACAAGAAGGTTACCCAGGCTACCAGGTCCCGGAGTCCACATGTCTGTGAGCAACTAATGTTCAGTAACAAAGTCATAGGTGGCATATATTCTTTGTGTATGCAGCTGTGTTCATACATGTAGCGTAGAACTACAGGCACCTGTTAGTGGTAGGTCAATTTTTTTCACAAAGTTGAATTCAACTTTTTAATAATTCTTTTCAACCTTTCTTTCTGTTAATGAACAATGACAGACTCCTACATCCCTCATTGACGCTGTGAGGAGAACACTGAGGACCATGCAGCAGGGCAAAGACCCTGACTCCATTGCTAGTAAGACAAATAAAACTACAGGAAAATATGCACTCTTTTGCATAACATGCAAAAGTTATGTTGGCCTATACAGATTAAAAGACTATTCTTCAACAGTGGTATGAGGGGTTATGACCCAGAAAGTTAATATTTTTGAAATGCCCACATGGTGGCACTGTTGCTTGAGGATCTCTCAATAAACATAGCAATGTGTTTGCTGACCACTGTGCATTAATGGTTAAAGCTAACTTCCTCCTCCCCACTGTGTGTCGCAGCATTCACCTTCTGCCAGCAGGTGACGCCACAGGAGTATGAGGACCAGCGTGAGGCGACCACTCTGGAGAGCCTCAAGCATCTTCTCCATGACATCTCCTCCAGCAAGAGCCTACCGGTCAAGGAGAAGAGGAGGCTGCTCAAAGAGTTTGAGAAACATCACCCTGTGGTCTTCCTCCAGCATTTCTCCAGCACCTTCTGAGAACTACAATCCAGAGTTTCAGAAGTCATATTTTTTTGAAATATCTCTTGCTGTTTTCCAGCACTGGATGTGTGATTTGATGAAGCATTTTCACCTAGAAGTACGATCAAACAAAGGCTTAATATCTGGCTTTGCACTAGTTTATAAACAAGATATCTGGCAATTGAATATATATGGTGCTTGAAAAAAAACAGTGAGGTGTTATTGGTATTGTGTGCTAAATGAAGGGAACTTTTTAATCTTTCCCTTTCTGCGGTTGTAACACTGATTTTATTTTGTACAGATGAGTCATTTGAACAAGGTGTTAAGGCTTTAGTGTCTGGGATTGTTCTGGCGTTACTATAGAACAGATTTTAAAATCAAAAGGTATTACATAGGTTGGTTCATCGGATGCTTATAAGCTATTTAAATTGGGTTGATTGAGGTTTGAAAAATGCATCAGTGGATTTCTTTGCACTGCGATTGAGTACTAATATTTCTACATATTGAATGAAGATTAAGTACAGTCAGTTTGACTGTCCTGAGAGAGAACATACTGATAAAAGAAGCACTAAAGTAGTTGCATGCAGTTTGCAACTTAGTTTAAAACTGTTATATGAATTTACAACAGGTACAATACTGTTTTAGTAAATTTTGAATTCAATGCTTTAAACTTGTTCATATATTTTTCTAGCAAGTTATAATTTTATTTTTAAAGGTGGACATTATGCCTCTTGATGGAAGAGGTGTAATAAAACGTAATATGTTTTAAACTACTAATTTTATCTTTGGCTTGGTGTGCAGAATGCTGGATTTTTGTTCCTTTAATTGTCAACACTAATGAAAAATCTAATTGTTCTTTGTATACACTGGAACCATGTTAGAATGCACTTTATAATGTTGAACCTTGCTTTATTTTCTATCGAAATAAAGTATATAGTAAGGAGTGATCGCTCAAAATGACTTTACAGTACCACGTTTAGTGCTCTTAAGAGCTATTCACCCAATATGTTGGTGATTTGGTTTCGGTTTGCACTACTCTTAAAAGCAATCCGAAATTTTTGCAAATGTTTATTTAGAGATGGAGATGACGTTGACGCACCTGATTCAGTTGAAAAAAAAAAAAACCCGGAAGTGGGGTTTCTTCGTTCGCTAGCATCCCAAGCTAACTAATTTCGTATGCGACTGGAAGACATGGGGGCTGCGTGTCACAGCCGTCATTGAGAGCAGTACCGTGGAGTCTGCTTGTTAAAAGAAATTAAACGTAGACGCCTTACCATATCAACGTAAGTTACACTAGAGGTTTTCTTCCTGACAGTTTTAAAGAAAGAACGGTGCTTGATTGTAATGACTAACGTCACTATCTACTTGCGCAATGTTGGCTAGTTAAGTTAGCTTGGGTTGGTTCGTTTTGAAAACCTTTCGTGCTTTACAACGCGTAACAGCGATGTTGTCAGATATGATCAACATAGCCTCGTAATTAGATAAAGAGTAGAAATGGCTTTTGAAGCTTCGCTGTCTGTCACTGACAATGACAGATGTGTTATAGTGATGTGCTAGTTCTGATATTGCACACAAGCTAAACAAAACGGTTGGGTTTACTTGGCTAACATTGAGGTTTTTAACCAGAAATGATAACCACATGTTACGATAAGTATACGTAATTGATTATGGGTTGACGTGAAAAGAAGAGCCTGTTTATAAGCTTCTATTAACCAATACCCAGACGGCTAACTAGCTAACGACTGTGCTAGGCTAGGTGGGCTCTGTGGCAGGTGTTTGTTGCGAGAGGAATGTCCGAACCGCTGCTGTCACTGTTTACCTGTGGGCAGGTGACGACTAGCTAACCTAGCTGCAAATATTGGCACGTAGGTGACTACTCCATGTAAAGCTCATTGTTAGTTTTGGTCGTATCCTCCTGGTCATGAAGTAAATAATGCAACGGCACTGTGACAAGTGCTACAGAGGTGACAGTTAAAAGGGAAGTGACTGAGGACCATTGACACACTGGTATTAATAATCACGAGGAGCTATGCTTCATTTTTCTGTGTATCCCCAGTTCGGCTATTCAAATTATATGTAATCAGCATACTTAAGTGACTGAGCTTGTTAAATACTGCAATGAAAATTATAAATAGCACTAGAACAGATCGTCATGTCCGGAATTGGTTTGGGTGGTTTTGTGCTAAGGACCTTACAAATTTGGATCTACATTCAGTGTACGTACATTTCAGCTTATCAATTTCACACAGCCGCTCGGCATATTTCATGCAGAAATCTGTAAATAATCGATTATACTGGCTGTACAGGGTACACCTTGATGTAAAAGCTAAATTCAGCCGGCGGTGAAGTGCAGGGGAATGAACATCAAAGCATCCCACTTAAGAAAGATGAAATTCAGACGAAACCGTTGACATGGAAATAATTTGGCCGTATCATCCTCTGTATTTCTGTTGCCAAACATGCTTTCAAGTCAGTGCAGTTGAGTTGGTTCTGAGACATTTCGTATTTCTGGGTATAGCTGGGGCTGTTATGCTGCATATATTCTCTGGAGTCAGCATATGCTGGATGCTGGTGGGCAGTTAGATGTGCAAATTTTGTCTTTGAGTGCAGGTCGAATGAATTGCTTATAGCCTTTGCTTTCGGTAGAAAGAGTTAGGCTACGGCTGTCTCTTTCAGCGATAACAAAGACTATTGCTGTATTTCTTGAGCTGCTAACCGGTCCGAGATGGTCATCCATTAACCTCTCTTACCTCAGCTTCCAGGTCAGGCCTGAACATGGAGTCCATGCTGAACAAGCTGAAAAGCACGGTCACCAAAGTGACTGCAGATGTCACCAGTGCCGTCATGGGTAATCCTGTGACGCGGGAGTTTGAGGTTGGACGACATATCGCAAGTGGTGGTCCTGGTATGTGTTGGAGGATTTACAATGGCACCAAGAAGTCCACCAAACAGGTGTGTCTTAATATGCTACATCCAAGTTAATATGTGAATGAATGAATGATTGACGCTACTCTAAACCATTGTACATTGTTTGTTTGTGCCCCTCCAGGAAGTGGCAGTGTTTGTGTTCGATAAGAAGATGATTGACAAGTATCAGAAATTTGAGAAGGACCAAATTATTGATTCGCTGAAAAGAGGTGTACAACAACTGACTAGACTGCGTCACCCACGTCTCTTGACAGTTCAGCATCCTCTGGAAGAGTCACGGTGATTAAAGACACACACACACACACACACACACACACACACACACACACACACACACACACACACACACACACAAGCATGTATATCAAGTACAAAGTGAATGAGCCACAGCTCAAAGAGAGGCTTGACTTTCAAGGGAAAATTGCATAACAAATCTGTGTGTGTGTGTATGTGAGTAGAAGATGTCATGATCAAAAGACCCCGTAGACCTGAATAATGTATGGACCCTGAGGGCAAAGTGAGGTTGAGGCTGACATGGGGCTTTTTTTTTCTTCCTCTGCACAGCTCTTACTATTCACAGTGCTTTTCTAACTCTTTTTTTATTCTGCTGCCAGAGACTGTCTGGCCTTCTGTACAGAACCGGTGTTTGCCAGTCTGTCCAATGTGCTTGGCCAGTGGGACAACCTGCCCAGCCCCGTGCCTAATGACATCAAGGAGTACAAACTCTATGACGTGGAGACCAAATATGGCTTGCTACAGGTGAGCGCTCACATGTGTCATCCACACATGTAGTCCATCTGGAATTCTAGTATGTTTCATCTCTAAGCCGGTAGAACACGTGAATTCCAAGCCCCACCCTTCAGTGTTATGCTTTTGTTAGCAGGCTGCAATATCAACAACATTTTTATAGGGCTATAATTTCAGACTCCCCATTTTGTTCCAAATTTCCTTTTTTATATTTTCCCTCTTTAATTTTTGTTTCTTATACCTTTAGATTTCGGAGGGTTTGACCTTTCTTCACAGTGGGGTGAAAATGGTCCATGGCAACTTGTGTCTTGAGAACATCATTCTCAACAAGAGTGGATCCTGGAAGATCATGGGCTTTGACTTCAGCATTTCATCCACCAATCCATCAGACGCTGAAGTAAGTGGAGGACTATTGCTCACTCAGTTTAGCCTATCCTTTATTAAATGTGGAGGCAGACAATCTTACAGATGGAAGACGAATTTGAACACATCTGAGATGACCTGTTGAGTGAGAGGCTTTCATGACCCCACTTCTTTGTTTACAAGCTAAAATGTGTAGTAGCCATGACTGAATGATTGACTAATTTAAAAACGTTTTTATTTGCACTCGCATCCCTTTCAGCCTAAATACTCGTGTAAAGAATGGGACCCCAACCTCCCTCCACTTTGCCTCCCCAACCCCGAGTACCTGGCTCCTGAGTATATCCTGTCCGTCAGCTGTGACGCCGTCTCTGACATGTACTCACTAGGCGTGATCATGCATGCCGTCTTCAATGAGGGCAAGCCTGTTTTCCAAGTCAACAAGCATGACATTTTTAAAAGCTTCAGCAGGCAACTTGACCAGGTGGGTGGAGTTTTTTTATCTTCTTTTAACATGCTGCAAAAATACAAGTCCCTAGATCATGTGGACATCTTGTGGGTGGCTCATATATACGGGATTTATCAGCTCATAGTGACATTGAATGCCTTACCTGATTTAGGGTCCTAACACACTCCAGGATCAGCTGCTCCAAACTTTAAAGACTTATGAATCAAGTCATGTCAGGACAATACGTCTCTAGTATCGGGTTACTAAAATTAAGTTATCGTGTGATGTGTATCGCCAATCATACACTAATTTAATTCCCTCCTTAGTGTTCTGCTTTTCATTTCCTGTTTTATTTTCATTTTTAGCTGACCAACATCAGTCCAGCCTTGTTGAACAAGATCCCTGAGGAGGTGCGGGAACATGTCAAAATGCTGCTGAGTGTCACGCCCAATGTCCGACCCGACGCTGACCAGATGACCAAGGTTTACATTGTTATAACATGCATGCAGATGCAAAGACTCACATCAACTTACTGTATATGTCATGGAGTGCTTCTGACTATCTGTAGTTCCTGCTGGCTTTCTTATAATTAACTTATTGATTACATTTTGTGTTTGAACCCAGATCCCATTTTTTGATGACGTGGGTGCAGTGACACTGCAGTACTTTGACTCCCTCTTCCAGAGGGACAACCTACAGAAGTCTCAGTTCTACAAGGGCCTTCCCAAAGTCCTACCCAAACTTCCCAAGGTAATAGTTGTACATGTTGTACGGGAAACGTAATAATAAGTCGGTACAAAGCGTAAGCCAAGTCGTCGTCTTCAAACCTTCAATTCATTCTGTTTTCCTTCCTCACAGAGAGTCGTAGTGTATCGTATCTTGCCGTCGTTGACCTCGGAGTTTGTCAACCCGGACATGGTTCCCTTTGTGCTGCCCAACGTGCTGCTCATCGCAGAGGAGTGTACCAAGGAGGAATACGTTCGTCTCATCTTGCCTGACCTGACACCTGTTTTCAAGCAGCAGGAGCCAGTCCAGGTAGACCCAGAGACAAATACAGAGCTCCACACATACAGCAAGACTCCTAATACAGTCTAAGCATGCATTGAAGTGATGGAATAGTCTCAAGTAGTGTGCTTTGCCCTTGAAGAATAATTAGTATTGATTAAAGTAAGTAAAGCTAAGCATGTTTCTGAGCAAACCTTTGCCTGATGTTTTCACTGTTGTTTGTTTCACTGAGATGATGGACAGTTGTGCTCTGTTCTGGTTTGTCTTTCCACTTTATCAAGACTCTTTCTGTATTCTTCTTTCCATGCTTCTCCAGGCTAGTAACATGGTAGGTGGTCTCTGCTGTGAATAAGCTCCTGTCAGCTAGTTCATTATGTTGTCTATAATATTAACATCTGCATACTGAAATCACTGTTTCACTGTTCGATTCTTCTTACCACCTCACTCATAAGGAGAACTTGGAGTTTTTGCTTTTGATCCTTGGTTTCCTGACTATACCACTGTGCTGTGCAGATACTGCTCATCTTCCTGCAAAAGATGGACCTGCTGCTGACCAAGACTCCTCCGGAGGACATCAAGAACAGCGTGCTGCCGATGGTTTACCGAGCTCTGGAAGCCCCCTCAGTACAGATCCAGGTACACGGGAGGGAAATCTGGGAGCTCAACTTTCAAAAGTTATGAGAATGTTGCCTGAAGGTTTCTGACGGGCTGTAAATACCCAATCAACTACTGTCTTATTGATTTCTGATAAAGCCAGATGCTATAGCAAAACAATTTCTGCACCTCCCGTTTAAAGCTGCTATAATCAATATTCTTATAATGATGTGTCGATTGACTCGGTGTAATCATGACCCGACTCTTCAGCTCGGCTTTCCGGAGATTAATAGCGAGTCTCAGCTGTAGTGGTTCACCCACCTCGCTGTCAGAGTGATGTTTGCTGCAGCAGGCAGCTGTTTTTATTTTTAGATTCACTCTTTGAAGCCTTTGAATTCTATTTTACCTGCTGGCAGCCTGCTTTCTCCTTTCAGTGCCGTACTTGCCCTGTAAAACTGTCATATTTCATAACAACTCATCTGTGGTCAACCAGGAGCTGTGCCTGAACATCATCCCGACATTCGCCAACCTGATTGACTATCCATCCATGAAGAACTCCCTCATCCCTCGGATCAAGTCCGCCTGCCTACAGACCTCCTCACTGGCTGTGAGTCATTTTCTTCTGTTAACTTTCTGCACACAAATGATCTTTTTCTAGTTAAGCCTGAAATAAGTGAATCGACCTTGGCAGTGTTTATATTTGCTCCTCTTTTGTTGTGCAGGTGCGGGTGAACTCTCTGGTGTGTCTTGGAAAGATATTGGAGTATCTCGACAAGTGGTATGTCATCGATGAGGTCCTGCCCTTCCTACAACAGATCCCCTCCAGAGAACCGGCGGTTCTCATGGGCGTTCTAGGTAAAGATGCTTCTTATCCGTATGATTCAAACAGTTGAGTTGATCATTGGTTATTTGACTTCTCCGTCTCACTCTAGGAATCTATAAGTGCACCTTCACCCACAAGAAGCTGGGCATCCCCAAAGAGCACCTCGCCACCAAGAGCCTGCCCCATCTCGTGTCTCTTAGTATAGACAACAACCTCAACCTTAATCAGGTACCTCTTCTTTTTTTCTTGCTGAGAAGACGTCATCAACCTCACAGGTGTCACTGACGTTTCCTCTTCGTCTTACCTGATGCAAACCAATATGTTTCAGTTCAACTCGTTCATGGCGGTTATCCGTGACATGCTGAGTCGCATGGAGGCTGAACACAAAACCAAGCTGGAGCAGCTGCACATGATGCAGGAGCAGCACAGGTCACTATTTTGTAGTCATAAATATTAAAGGGGATTTAATGCATGTTAGCCGGGACGTCTGCGGCTTTGAAAGCAATGAGCAGTTAATTAGCGGGATGATGCCTCTTTCTTCACTTTCCTTCCAGTCTAATTTTACTATTGTGGTCTCTCCTAAAAGGAGTATGAACATCTCTGGCACAGGGAACCAATCAGAGGAGACCAAGAGCCCACCTACGTCTGGAAACCAGGTGAGAGCTTGAGACTGTTACAACCAATCAGACTTTGTTTGTAGTCTGCATTATTTGAACTGTTTTCATGTTTAGCAATATGCTTGTGATGATGAAGGCTTTGAGAGTCTGGAAATATTTGGTTTAGATACCTTGAAAGTTATTGAAAAGTGCTTTAACTTTACTCTAAAAAAGCTTTATGAAGCCTTTACTGTGGAAGAGAGATTCTCTTTTACTTTAAATCTTCCTGAAGGAACCTGGACACTTTGTGATTAACCTCTGTTATTCCACTTTATATTAATTCCCTCGTAGATTGACGATATCTTTGGCAGCACCGGGGTGAATGGAAAAGAGAACGGATCTTCAGCAGCAGCCTCACAGCCTAATAGAGTATGTGGCACCACTTCTCCTTTGTCTGTTTACCGCTGTAGTCCAGTCTCTCTTCGTCGGCGTCACTCTTCTCTCTCTCTGTAGATGTCTCTAACTCTAGAAGAGAAACAGCGACTGGCTAAGGAGCAGGAGCAGGCAGCCAAACTGAGGAGCCAGCAGCCGTTAGCGCCACAGACGATCAAACCAGCCTCCACCAGCAACGCACAGGTGAATACTTCCATCCATGAATCCATTCTTCACGACTCGAAGCTTGTGGTCGTTCACCTTGCTCTATTTTTGTGTTGCAGACTAAAGATCTGACCAGCAGCCTTCTGAACAACATGACATCCCTAAACAGTTTGTCCATGGCCAATACGCCACGACCAGCCCCAGTGCAGGGCACCAGCATCTCAACCTTCCCCACCAACCCCATGGTGGGCTCCATGGGAGCTCCAGTGTCCAACGGCTTCAACTCTCCCATGGGCTTGATGAGCATGAGGCCCCCCGGTCCCAGCACCTACAGCGGCCTGGCCACCACCACCAGCACCCCAAACTTTGGTGCGCTCTCACAGAGTCAAGGACCTCTCGGGCAGACAAATAAAGGCCCCGACCTGTCAGCCTTGGACAGCCTTTTTAGCCCCAACAAGCCCAAAGTCACCCTCAACCAAATTGGTCCAAAACCGACACCTGGAGCCAACAGCCAGTGGCTCAACCAGTACGGCGCTGCCCAGAACACTCCGCTGCAGGGAGCATCGATAGGGATGGCTGCGGTGCCGAGCGGATTTGGGATGCAAGCAAACCCGTTCTTCAGCCCGCAGAACTTTTCCCAACCAGCTGCTCCCCTTAACATGAACCAAAGCGGGCTTAAACACAGCGCGTCTGCCAACAATGATCTGAAAGACTTATTCGGCTAAAAGTAGAGATGCCAGGCAGACGACATCCTCGTAGTTACTGTGGACAGAAGAAGAAGTGACACTGACTGAATGTGAAGATTTAAAATCCTATCAAGGTGTTTCTATCTGTATTTTGAATCTAGACCAGTTTAAATTCTGACTCTTGCTCACATTCTGCTGGCCGCTGGGCCTCGGCGAATTAACCTGCACCTCAATTCCATTTCTACTTGACGAGAAGGACAGAAGTTTGGGGTGGGAACTATTTCTTCTATGCTGTTCTATAAATGCTGTGGGTTTCCTACTGTTTTTTGTACTTGGCGTTCTTAGGAGTGCACACGTCGTGGGTTGAGATTAATCCCAGCTCTGATAAATCAGGACGCTTTGGTGTTCATATCATGAATGACTGAATTGCTCGAGTGGATGTTTCCTGCTGAACAAGTCGAATCATCTCCATCAACCCCGACCCTGCAGGACAAGAACAGAAAAAGTGGCATCCAGCGGCTAACAGCAGTTTAAAGGGATCATTTGTAAGAGGATCAATTCAGCCTGAAGAAGCAAACACCAGTCAGTAGTTTCATAATACCACTCGGTTCCTTAAGAGGCGACAGTGAGTCACTGTAGCATGAGAGAGCAGCGGCTCCAGAGGGCTGCACCCATCTGTCTCAGCAGCTCTTCCACCGGGCGGCGATGGGTCCGGGGGGGTCTTCCAGACTGTAGCAGCGGTCCTGTAGAGGAGCGATCTCATTCTTCCAGCTAGGACAAGAATAAAGCTTGTGACCATAGATGAGGATTGGAAGATAAATCTACTGGTGCATTGAGAGTTTCACCCTCCAGCTCATGCTACGGACGTTCCTTGGTTGCTACGGTGTCGGTGGACGTCCCAACCTTCAGCTGATCTGTGGGAAATACAAACGCCAGGTTTTTCAATTGCACCATTTAACTTCTCTCCCCTTTATTCATGCTTCTGCACCTTTTTTTATACGGCTTTTACAGGCTATTTTAGGAGTTTGTGCATGTCTAAAAGTGATCACAGGTTGGCTTAAAATCACACACCTGAATGTCTGAGCTCATGGGGGCGGGGGGGAAAGCATGCAAAAAGCTCCCCTGTTGAGGCAATTTGAAAGGGATGTAGGAAATGAGCAAACCCAGCAGCCAGAGATTGGAAAGTTCAGGCAGCCCTTTTGCCGTCTGTCTCCATGGTAACCATCTCTGCAATGCCAGTAACTTCCATTTTGAGCGGCTCTCATTCTCACATTTGCACCGCAGTAGAGATTCACGTCTTTCAGTGCTTTCAGATTGACGTGTGAGCACTTATGTTCAGTTTCTATTAATGCAGTATGATGGACTCTCCTCTGTCATAGAGGAGAAGCATGTGTGGAGACTGAAGCACCGCGTTGGCTATCTGCCCTTCAATGTGTAATCATAGAGCTGCAGCATGGACACATTTGTTGAGTGCTCCTCAACTCGACCACGCGTTTGACTTCTGCATCTTCTTATGATTCCTAAAGACTCCTGTGACCAATGATGTTTCTTTCCCACACATCCACAAGCTGGAGATGTGAAGGAGCTCCAAACCTGCAGTTTGCCATTTCTGTTCAACCATTCATACAATGAAGATGATTATATTTAGATTTCAGCTCTTGTCAGACGACTTCCTGCATCACGGACTGTAAATATATAGTTATTAAAGAATGGATTTCTCTCGGAGGGCCGTTGCATTTCCATGTCTTAGTGAGTTTGGTTGAGAGGCCTTAGATGAATCGTGTGCAATAATCCTCGCTGATAGTCGGAGGGACGCTGGCGAGCAGCCGCCGTCGAGTCTCTTCCCTTCGACTCCGCTGACCTTCAGTAACCACGCGGGTCCGTCAGATTTTCTAAACTGCCTAACATTCATGTGTGCTCACTTTCCATCTCACATTTTGAAGGTCGCTCCAGGGTTTTTACGTGCACCTTGGTTACATATTAACATTGTAATGTCTCATCGTATTAACTGGACGGGATCTTCTGAGTGCGTGTGAGTGTGTGCGTGCAAGTGTGCGTGTGTGTGTGTGTGTCACATATCCTGGCAGAATCCCAAAGCAGAAAACTAAAGCTTATTCTTCTACGAAGTCATTTGTATACCACTGCTGTCATGTATGTGTAGTGTGGCCCTTGTTTCATGTGTTTAAGGTGATGATCTCTGAGGTGGTTCAATGAAAAACATGTACAAATAAAGGAAAGTACACAATCAGAACATTCCCGCAGGGTGATCGTTGTTTGCGTGAAGACGCTGAGAGACGACGTCCACGACTGGATTGTTTCACACCTGAGAGATGATCATCGTCAGACGCAGGCGGGTAGTTTGTATTTCAGCTAATGAATATGCCGCTGTTGGTTTCTGCAAACTAAAGTCCTCTTAAAACATGAGCGGTCGATATTACTCTGATGAGAGACACCTGAATGCTTCGCCCCCTGGAGGGTCCTCAATCAGATGCAGCAGATGTTTATAGACGACTACCAGGAATACGAGGCTGTAAATGAACATTTGAAAGGACCAAACAAAAGCTACATTATGTTGCTTTAACAGGCTTTAATAAACGTCATTAATATGTTAAAGTGTAAATCAAACTGGCAGTTCCTTTTGTAAAAGCACAAAGTGCACTGAGGTTCACTGGTCAAACATATTTGCATCCAAACATTAAAGAGAACAGGCAGCAAGACTCTCCTGAGTATAATGAACCTTTCAACCTCGGTGCTGTCGTCTCCATCACTGGTTGAGTCGTTGCACTGGTCTGGTGGTGCTGGTGGACAGGTTCCTCTGAGTCATGGCTGCAAAACACACGTGCACAGTGGACATTGTTACAACATCCCCGCCTGCATCGATCGTCTGGAGCGTCAGAAGAAGCACATGCTTCCAGCTCACCTGAGAAGTCGAGTTCGTAGCTGAAGTTCTTGGTTGTAAACATGACGGTGCCTGACGGGTTCTGTTGGTACTGGAGCTCGATGTCCTGGCTGGTGACGCTGCATCGACTGTTTCCCTTCATCACATACAGAAGAACAAACACATAGAATTAAAATACACATAAGCGTAAACGGTGAGGTTGACTCAGGTTGGTTTAGACTTATCGACAACTATAAACTTGTATCCTACGTTAGAATAATCTGTCCATATTCCATCGATGTCTTTGAACTGCCAGCGTGGCAGCGAACCCGTTCTGACAAATACATGAGAATAAAGTTAAAACCACAATTGCATCATTTCGCAAACACACTTTCACCTACTGGATGTTTCTCCTCACCTGCTGTCTGCTTGCGTCCTCCTCACTGCTCTGTTAGTGCCAACACTGTCATTGGTTTGACACATACCTGCGATGGAGCGGAGCACGGTGTGTTTAACGTCCTCAACCGGCAGAACAAGGTCGGGATTGTTCCGTGTGAATGTGAATTACCTGAGAAATGCAGTGTATACGAGAATCTATTGGTCCTGAACTGTAGCTGTCCGTGCTGGTTCTGCTGGTAGTGTCTCTCAATAGCAGCGCTGTCAAATGAACATATCTAAAAGACATAGAGACAAGATGAGACATGTTATAGAGGAGAGCATCGAGTCACTGACCTGAGATCTGATAAGCATGATGGAGACGCTGTGTGTGAGCTGGAAGGTGTAAATATAAATATTATACCTAGAAAAGGTTGAATTATCTTTTTCTCAATTTGACTTTTCATTTTAAAAGACATTGTTGGACTTACGTGCGCCTGGTATTCTGTCCAAATGCCTTCATCTCCCATGAACTCCCACCTGTATCCTGCGTCAGCGAGCGGGGAGGAAGAATCCATGTGAAGATGTGAGCTGCGAGGACATGGAGACGCTATCATGCATGTTCAAACCTGCAAACTTCTCTGTCTCATCTCTGCATGCAGGTCCAAAATCCAGATGCAGAGCATGCAAAACTGTTTGCATACAGAATATAAACACTCAAGGTTAAGGTAGGAGTCCGGATGGGACGTCTTACCTGTCTGGGTTGGAAGTGAATTTCGGACGTCTGCGGACGTTCCTGCGCAGGCCTGTGCTGCTGTTTGTTTGGGTCATGGCTGCAGAGTAAATTAATTCAATTTAGGTGCACGCCGACAATTTTACTGAAATCAAACACACACATGCAAACAAACAGACGCACTGGAGAAGTTGAGTGTGTAGCCGGTAGAGCCAACTGTGAAGCTGCAGGTTCCCTGAGGGTTTCCACTGAACTGCCGCTCCACGTCCTGACTGCTGACTGAGGAGGCCAGCAGGAGGACGTCCTGGAGAGGAAGAGCAAAGAGGATTCTTAGAAAAACTACAACATCATGAACCTAAAGGGTTTGTGTCCCAACTCACCTGGGATCCATATTCACACCACCGCTTGTCACCTCTGAAGTACCAGCTGACGTCCTCCGTCTGGTCTTGAGGTAGAAAGGTCAACCTCTGAACCCTTAGAGGAGGGTTCATCGTCTGAAGACTATCGAAGTCTATGGACACCGGCCTGTCAGGAGAAGAGGATACTCGTTAGGTTTCACTTTCCACCTTAGTAACACATCACCCGATAGAAACCCTCAATAATGGCACATTTTAATCGGGTTGGTCCCGGTACTGACCCGTACTCGGTGTTGATGGTGATCCCTTTGGCTCCGGGTTGGCAGTAGTGGGTCTCGATCACGTGATCGTTGTCGATGGGCCGCCACACCTGCCCGTCTGACAGCTGCCACTCATAGTGTTTCCCGTTGACTGTGGGATCGTATTATTACACATTTAGATCCCACATGATCTACTGTTTGTACTCTGACAAAGTACTACTGACCAGCAGGGATCTAAAGACAGTTTAATAATCTGGGACAAGTGCGATTAATATATAATTACAGAGAGACTTAAGATGTCGACATTATTCAGACAGACCTGAAGCCGCGTGCCGTGCGAGACTCATCCCGTCTTCATTTGCCTTTTTAAACACAACAAACACTATAAATATGTTACAGGTCACAAAGACACTTTGTACTCTTGACACACACACTGATCTGTGAAGCTGTGACGTCAGGTATCTGATTTGCTGTTTCGGTCACTCACCCCGCTCAGAGAAACAACACTGCAATCACAAGAAACAGAAGGAGAATAACGATTATCGGTGATCCTGATGTTCAAACTTCACCTGAGTCGATGAAACCCTTCGTACTCACACGGACTCGTCCTCCGACGGGTGATTTCACCGGGCTGTCTTCTTACTTTCACTTTCAATTCTTCTGGATACTTCCTGATTGTTGATCAACAGCTGGCAACACCCTGATTTAAAGTCCTTTTTGTTTTCTTTTTAACTTCGGGCTCTCATACCAGTTTGAGATTAAAAAAAACATTTCATTACATTTAATCCTCCTTCGACTTTGAAGTAGAAGAATTCAATGAACCCGTAAATTTCAATATATAGTTTTTACATTTCTATAAAACATGTACTAATTGTTGTATTTGTGAGTGTTTTCTTAAATAAAGAGGCAGATTTAACTAAAAAATGCAATTTCTAAGAAATTGCGTGTGAATGCTGAAAGCCGAATAGCTCCGCCACACTGAAATGCTGAATTTCAATAGTCGGGTTGTAATATTTATGTTTGAATGATGTATCGTGAATTAGCTCCGCTAGACTGTAATGCTGAGTTTGAATTGTTCAGTTCTTATATTCCAGTAAGGCTCTATGAAGAAAGTTTGAATAAACCTGGACAGAGGAGTTGAAAAGAGATTCAGGGGTTTTGTCTCCATCTGGTGGCCACAGAGCGACACTGCTGTTTGAAGGTTCAGCAGCAGAGTCAGTTTGTACATGAGGGTGAAGCCACAAGAACAAGATCTGTAAACTGCACGGCTTAGAGGGTTACATTTTAAGAAACGACACGAGTGTGTGAACGTTTGAGAGTTTTAATGGAGTTTCTAAGTGAATGTATGAATAAATTACAGGCAGCTGAAGATGCATGAAAAAATCTGAAAGTCCCTTTGACTTCACATTGGGAATTTTGACCACAAATCAGGGAAAATCTCAGTATGAAAGTTATCTGGAAACTGAATACACCGATGAACGTCCTGAATTTTATGAACATTTTGATGGTCCTAAAAAACATGACGCTGGAAAAATAATATTAAAGAAAATGGCCAACCAGGATAACAATGCTTTCAGCATTCACACAATAATAATGTGTGTCCTTCTTCACATTATGTTTACTCTCTTTTTCCTCAAATCTCTGTTTATAATCCAAAAGTTTAGAACTGAACACAGACTTCCCCTCCTTCACCGTGATATAATCACAGACATCCTCCTCCTTCAGCTTTCTGTCGTCAAACTGTAAACAAACCTCCTTCTGCAAACAACATTCAGTTTGAACAGTAACAACAAGAAAACATATTTAGTGACGTAGCATTCAATAAAGAAAGGAGTGGAGATTAACTTGGCAGCGTGATTTATTTCCTCAGAAACAAAAAGAGTGAGAATACATTTTTGCCTTCAACTACTTCCTCCCCGTTACGGAGAACTCAACATGATGGTTGCAGACTCGCTGCAGAGCTCAGCGTCATCGGGGAGACGCAGAATAAACCTTCAGACTCCAGACTGGAGTTTCAACCTGCAGCAATACATGATATATGATATGAATTTAACCGGAACATTTGGGTAATCATGGCGTAATACATCCCCCCGACACACACACACACACACACACACACACACACACACACACACACACACACACACACACACACACACACACACACACACACACACACACACACACACACACACACACACACACACACACACACACACACACGAGTTACCAGCTTGAAGCGTGCTTAAAAGCGAATGTGCAAATTCATCAGTTTTAAAAATGTCTTTGAACTATGACACCGGATTTGGTTCGGCAGTTTGTTTTCTCCTTCAGATTGTGTACCACAAACACATTGTTGGCACGTCACCAGAAAACTAGGTGATGAACTCAAACAGGTGGTTCAGTACAATATCAGTTTACAAGCTCGTCAGGCAGCTGGTTTTAAAATAGTAAAAGGCCCTTGTGTGATAAATGAATCTTCATGTAAACACTCATCTAACATGTCCCTTAAATAGGAGCCAAATCTAGTGAAAGCAGACAGTATATATCTTGGTAATGCACAGGCGTCCTCGGGATCCACGTGGATGTTCACACCAACAGACGTCTGATCCTGCGTGAACGGTTGGTTTGGTTGGT
>CAAKHC010016501.1:0-11748 GCA_901007825.1 Macroramphosus scolopax | reverse complement strand
TTTTACTTTGTTTACCAGCCAAATCAACTCTCCTTGGTCATTCATTGTGTACATGTACATTGTAGGCTTATCTGTAGTTCTGTTAGGCGATGTTGAGGCACCACTGAGCTGGAGATTAGGGTTTCATACAGGGGATAGCATTTCGGTGGTGTTTTATTAGGTTCTGTCATGCTGACGGACCGGGTTACAGGAATAGGAGCCAATGAATCTAAGGGAGGGCTAGGTTTTGCTCCCCACTGTTGTGCTCCTGTGGGGACATCTGTCCGTTGTTGTTTTCATTCACATGTTGTATTGGTATCATCGTGCTGTCTGTCTTTTGAGATCTAAAGTCCCCCAGTGTAGAACTTGGTTAAATGGTGTCAACCTTTTGTCTATCACCAAAATGGTTTATATTTGAAATATCTCAAGCAACTTTATTTATCGTGCAGGTTCACATGGCTGACAGATGCACAGAAGGGGTGGGCAGTAGCGGGTTTGGCCCCTTGAGAACAGTACACCAGAGTGCGAGTGGAGGGTTAATGTTTCCATCAGACTTGGAGTGATCACATGTGCCCTTCTTGGCCTTTAGCAGGCCATGTCACCTGAGAGCCTCAACATGAAGGCTCCTGCATCGTCATGTTTAATTCAGCACCAGGGGAGTACGAGGAAATCATCCATTGCAGGCAACTAGCAGTAGCCCCTTTACTTCCTGGTGGCCCAGTAACTGAGAACACTAGACCTCAGGAAGACTATGACAGACGGCCAGAGATTTGACATTCATTATTCAATTGTAGAAGACTGACATGTGTTGGAAGACTCCAGAAAGCATTTATTTATTTATTTATTTTAAAAAGAGGCAGGTTTGAAAATAAGTCTTCCACAGAGCAGGCTTAAAAAGAGGGTATGTTCGGGGTCATATATCCCTTCCTTTAATAAATTATGTCTAGTACAGAGAGCCATGGGTGGTTACCACAACTCAATTCATAAGCCAACTAGGGTAATAAACCGTCTAGATTGCGACTGCCAAGTTCCAATCACACGCCTGTGACTAACATGGGAAGAAAATGTCAGTCATGGACAGTGCAGTTGGGGCGTAGCGATATAGCTTGAAAGCATATCGCAATGTTTTATTTTAATTTTTGGAGAATTGATGATTTTGAATTACCGATTGACTATTTTCATTTGTCTGTTGTAGCTAAGGTAACAATTTTTGCTTGTCTAGCATCTTGAATGCAGCCCCGAGCAGTGTGACACAGGGGTTGTGAACCCTGCCAGCCAGTGGAGCACTTCTGATTGATTATGAAAAATAAATATAATGTCCAAGTTGGAGATGTACTTTGGCAAGGGCAGGGATATCATATTACCTCCCAGATGTTGAACAAACTGTGAGTGCGTCTGTTTGTGAGGAGGTGGTATCTGGCAAAAGTTGTCCAGTTAATTGGAGGACCCTGCTCCAGGCTGTTCCTGTCAGGTGTCACAAATTCAAGTTGGTGGCTTTTCAAATGGATGAACTGTTTGCTCCGAAGGTCCTTTGGCGTATGTGAGGAAACAGTGTAAGAGACGGGGAAGGAGGATGTGTTTGGATGTTTGTAGGTGGGAGGGGATGTGGTTTGCTTGAGGGTTGAATGTTGCATTTGTCTGGATGTCACACACACAGTGCAGACTGTCTCCTCAGTTTGTCTGCATCAACCCTTCCTCTATTTCAACACACATTTAGCTGTTACTCAGAATTATTGTGCGCTCAAGGATGCTCTGCTGAATTTAGGTTTTAACGAGCAATGTGATCAGCTCTGAAAGTCAATGTCAGAAGAATGTATCTCAAGTTAGAGGCAAACCATATGACCATATTATTAGAAGAGACCCAGTGTTTCCCATACATCATGTCGGCTTGTGTGGAACAATCTAAATTTCATTTTTTTATTAAACGCACACAGAATGACTGAACTTGAGCGGCATTTAACAAATAAGTTTGTGACTGTCAAGTTCAGCAATAAAAAGGTTTATGCAGTGGTTATGATAAGGTTGGGTGGTATGTCAAAAGGTATCAGACATTCCATCCCAGCTCACTTCAACAGTAGAAGCATGTGGCTGATCTAAAATGCTTTAATTTTCACATACTGGTAAATCTCCATGTCGATGTTTTTGTGAGTGAAAAGGAGCAAGGCTGAGTGAGTAAATGCATTGTGTGATGTTCTGTAATCAAATGTTGTTGTATCAATTTCAAAAACTTGAGCTGAACTACGTATGCAATACTGAGGTTTTAATACTGTAAACAAAGTTGATGAGTTGAAGCAAGCACACTTGTATGACGTTGATTGTTTATGGAATTGATTCTGTAACGTTAACCTTAGATGACCATACTAATTAATAGTACTCCAAAACTGTTTATAGTCAGTGATATCGTTAGCCAGCACTAGCTTTTGATAAATCCCCTTTAAACAGCTAGCCCATTGTCTTGGCTAATGTTAGCTGATAGCTTACACGTTAATGTGAGCCCTCAAGCTCATCAAAGCAAATAACTTTTTAGTAACAATATCGGTGTCAGGAGGCTCAACAATCTTGTCTCCATTGTCAGACTGTTCATCATCTTGTGTCTCAGCTGAAGTGTGGCACTCATCTCTGTAGGAATTTTAAGATTCTGCCTCCGTTAGCAGTTCCAGCTTGACTTGTACACTGCTGCAATACATTGCTTAGCATAATGTAATGAGCTATTTGAATTTGGTAGTTAAAAGCAACACACTAAGTTAAATTATAGCCTGTATAGTCTGCTTAATAGCAACAACCTGCAACAGGCTCTTTAGATTCAGCAGGGCTGGAGGTATTCTCAGATTAGCCGTCCACAGCTGTCCCAAATGACAATTATAAGCGTCCTACATCATTTTTTACTGACCCCAGGATGTAGGTGCATTTTGATTTGTTATATAATATCCAGACGTGTAAAGGTTTCATTTGCTGATTTTTATATAATAGTGGAATGAGGCTATTGGCCTTAGCGGAGGCCTGTGCTCACTGCACTGCTAATTTCAGCACCAATCGATCGAACAACGGCCACTAACAACACTTTAATGTTATTTACTCACTGCCCTGTTTTGTGAAAACTTCGCAAGAAGAATATAATATGGCCCGACCCAAACTGTCACTTCCTATTCACATGCACACGTTGAATTGCGGTGGTAGACCATTAAATTAACTAGACAAAATGAATTAATTGACGAGTGCTGCAGCTTGACTTCCTATTGGGTTTATCTATTGATCTTGGCTGATTTCATACAGTGACTGGGCCAGAGTGATGTTCTATGTGTCTTTGTTTTTGTTATAAGTTATTGGAGATATCACTCCTATCATTGTTACCCGAATGCTCGTGAATAGTCTTAGCAACACTTTGGTCAGAAGAAACATAGAAGCGCTCTCACATTCCTGCCCCTTTACCAACACACAATCTCACACATGCACACGTACACACATGCCCTTGGACTCCACTCAGAAATCTCATTGTTCTCATATATAGTCTAGTAATAGACTTCAGCAGCCACCAAGTACATACATTCACTTTTATGACCCTTAATGGGTTTTATTATAGACACTCCATTGATTTTGGCCACATCATCATAAAACCCAGCCTTCATTTGCAACAGATTCATTTAGGTATCTACAACTTATTTCCAGTTATCAGGATGTTTGTATCTAACCAGTGGTTGTGTGTGTGTGTATTTGTTTTAGGAGCTGCTGGGTTTGCTTCGCAACGGACGAGGATGACCGTACAGCAGAGTGGGTGCGTCCATGTCGCTGCCGCGGCTCCACCAAGTGGGTTCATCAAGCCTGCCTACAGCGCTGGGTGGACGAGAAGCAGCGTGGCAACAGCACGGCGCGTGTAGCCTGCCCACAATGCAATGCAGAATACCTCATCGTCTTCCCCAAACTGGGTGGGTTTCATCTAACAAAGGAGGCAACTAGGGCTGGTGAGATGAGCTTTAAGATTAGAAATCACACGACCTTGAAGAGGCATTTTTCATCCTTCCTTATTAGGAGGGGTACAAATTCAGATCTGCGTTTATGTGCGTGGGGGAATTTTAAGAAGACAAATATCCATGATATTTTTTTTTGCAAATAATTGGGCTACACGTAGTTTAAGCTAGTTTGATGAGTTCCGATTCAGATTTTGCTCCTTTTCTATAAGTGGTAGGTAACATTTGGATCAGGTATTCAACACTGTGTCATGTGATGTACATAAGGTGAAAAATGGTCCTTCTGTTGTTGTAGAGCAACCAGGTAAGAAACTGCCAACAGTTTTCACTCAACTCAACAAAAATAAAACGCTTCTGAGTTCTTGTGGGCTCTCTGTGCAGCCAATTCCTGTCACCGAACTGGAAGCTCTGAGAGCTATTCAGTTTGTCTTGCCTGAGTGCATGTTTATTTTCTCCAGAGCCAGCATAGGTTCTGTGGTGATCTGTGTAAATATTTCCTTTCAGCGTTAACAGGAGCAGAAGGTGCTCACTTGCTACAGGGCTCCATAGCAGCTTAGAGAAGCGGCTGCCTCAATTATCCTTACATGTCAGAGTGTTGAGGGCTTCACTAGTTCCCAAACACCAGCTCTGACTCATCTTGTGAACATCCGTTATTCTTATTAGTCAGAAGAACCTTCTCCCTTTCCAGTTTCTCTGTCTCTGATCTCAAGCAGCTGACTTTCTTTAACACACATGCTTTGAGTTCCATAGTAATTCTAGGTGCATCAGAAAGGGTTTTTTATATTTTTTTTTTTACTGTCAAATGTCATAAAGTGGTTATTAGTTCACACTTCTCACTATATTACCCATCAAAAAATGCAATTTGAGACAGGAGCTTGCTCTTAGATGATTACAGCAAGGCCCAGACCAGCTGGTAAACAAGTTAATATGTATTTATAGTGACCAAGGCTGCGTTGTCACTCACTTGAATGCTATAAGCAGAAGGTTCAGCTCAGGTTCTTAAGAGGCGTCTTCGGTCTCCGTAAATAACCTTTTGTATGCGTGTATCTAATGCTGAGCGGTAATTATTAGCACTTGGCTGCTTGCTGTGTATTGTAGGATGAAAATGTCCCGTGCTCTTTTCTTTTTATATTTAAGGTTGGGTTGATTATCTTACAGATCCCGGTACAAGATTACTGCTTTATTAATCCTTATATTAAGAAATAAATAGACATTGTAGTGTAGTCAAACAGGCGCTTAATTAAAAACATGTTTAATTTCCATAGTTCCTTTAAGTATGTCACAATACCTTCATGCTGGAGGATCTAACCATTCGGTAGCTGACAAGGTTGTGACGTTATTGGTCAAAGAATTGTCCAAGTCTCAGCTTCACACAGAAGCTTTTCAAGTCAAGATGTATCTTTTTGCTTCAATGTCTACTTGCAGTGTGCCACACGTCTTTGTGGTCAGTCAGTCTTGACATATATCTTTTTTACTACAGCCAATAAGGACATCTGGTCCAAAATGCAAAAATATTTATCCCATTTCAGTGTTTTTGTTTTGGCCTACAGTTATTGTGATGGATAAGCCAGTTGTCTGTTTTGAGTGTGTCCGCCATCTTTACTGTGGCGGATCTGCTGGGTGATGCCAAATTACTAAACCCATATTTCTGAATATATATTAAAGTACACGGCAGCAGAAGATATGAAATTGATTTAATATGCGTCTGGGACATGGAAATAACACTGGAAGCCTCTTATGTATAACATCTTTCATTAGCTGGGTACATTACTTACATTACTGATACGAGGTTGTAGTACAGTGGAGCTTCTTTGGTTGAATGCATGTGCAGAACCTGACCTCCAAGAGTACATGGACCTTACAACCATAATATTTGCCTTTCATCAAACGACTCACAGGATAAACATTAGTGAAAGCTCATGCTGCCGTCAACGTTTGTCATTTAATAGCCAAAGTCAATAAAGGTGTGTCTCACCTGGAGAAGCTGTTGGTCTCTTGCTGCTGCTATCTATAAGATATCTACTCATTTTAGGAATGTGTCATTTATTCACTGTCATGCTGCTGAATCACTTTACGGAAGCTTGGTCAACACAATAGCTTTAGCTATGACCATTAGCATACCTTGTCTGCAGCAGGTCTCTCCGCTCTTGGAACAGCATTTTTCTCTGGGAAAAGACGCTTTTGGGTGTTTTCACATGTATAATTCGTTTGTAATCTTGGAGTGTTTCCCCCTTTGTTTCGGTTTGTTTTCTCACAGGGAAAAATCCAAAAGGCATCACAACAAAAGTTAAAATGGTCACTCTGCTTCTTGTTCAGATTTGTCTGGAGTGGGGGCATGAGAGTAAATACAGGAAGAATATTCACTGGACTGAATTTGCTTTTTGTTTTTCTCCTACACAAAATGCTACAGTTTGCATTGTCTGCTGCAACCCCAAATGCAGAGCTTGTCCGGTTACAGGAGCCGTCGAGGTCAAACTTCATAAGTTCTCCTTGTGGCTGGGTTCGATCGAGTTTGGATTATGTTCATACCACAAACAAACCTTACTGGAGCTTGTTTGGAACCGGTCAGAGACCACCTCCTCTAAAGGGTCTCGGTGTGGTTGATCCTGTCAGTACTCGAGTGTTAATGCTGATTTTGCACATGCCCATTTGAACTGCATTCATGGTGGTCATGGTGTCAGATCCCGCTATCATAGAGCCGTACATTCTCGCTGTTAGCCAGGATACTGAGAACACTCGGAGTACGACCCCACAGGGCTATAATACCTCCAATATCTCTCACCAGCATTTGTCATGTCAAGGACAGAGATGTCAAGGGAGGCAGGAACATACAAAGTATTCTAAAATGCTATACTTTCCATCAGGTTGCCAATCTCTGGGGCCACATCACTGATCTTTGATTATGTGACACAAAATGCCAGTTTTCTTTCCTGAGCTTCGTCAAAATGTGTCTGCAACAACAGTATCAAAATCTCTTTGGATTTGTGACCCCAGTGTTTTGAAAACAGTCTTTCCATTTAAATATTGAACTGAACTCCAACCCACAATGTGTGATTACCTTAGTCATAGTGTCTGCCCCTCCCCCGCAGCTGTTGAACGTTGGATCAGTTCAGATCCTCGGTTGGTTATTGCAACATGGCCTGTTCAATTCACCATAAAGGCTCTTCCTCCACAGAAAAGTGTTTTCCTAATCCAACGGTGTCAGACAGACTTGGCAAAAGATACATGCAGAGATGCTGGACGCGTCTGGGAGAGAGGAGAGGGGGTGAAAGTGGGTCACGGGAGGAGCCGACGGCGCAGAAAGGCGATGACACTGTTGTCCTGCTGATGAACCCATGAAATCACAGCTGACTTTCAGTGTTTCAACGCGACTTAAACATCATCTTCGCACATCATTCGAATCACTGCTCACCGACGGCAACATTTTTAGATCGCACGGAGCAGAACGTTCCTCAGATGTGAGAACTGCATGCAAACATTGCACGCTGATTTGCTCATTTTGCATCTCTGGCTCAGCAAGCAGGCTCTCACCTCCTCTGAATACCGTACAGGTAGCCTCTTTTGTTCTGGTCAGTTGCATAGATATTCCTCTAATAAAAACTGCACCTAATGCACTAATGCTAACCTCTAAATACGTCTCCACTGTAGTTTAAACCTTGAGTAGTCGAAGCAAAGACGACAGTTCTACATATTAATGCTTCACTCGGTCTTGTTTTATACTTCAGTGCCATCGGAGGAGTTCAGTCCCTCGCTGCATGATCCACTGGGCTTTAATGCACCTCAAAGTGAGAAAGAGGGGGGTTGTGTGTTTTGCTGCATCATTGCTGCAGTGTGTCTTTTCTGTTTATATTTCCTTCTTATGGTCATCCGGGGACGAGGCGACCTAACGTTTGTGGTTTACCTGTTTCACCGGCAGCCAGTTGTTCCATCATTTTTAACACAACATCTTAAACACCTTTTCTATTACAGTTTTTCAGGCTCTGCTTCACAAGATGTATTTGCAGCAGCTTTCATTAGTCCACGGAATGATAACAATTTCACAGCTGACAACACAGGGTGGACAACTTTCAATTTGGGTAATAGAGGCAAAGCTGTGGACAGAAAGAGACGGTCATTTCCTCTGATTACTGCTCAGGCCGGCTCAATTCTTCAGGCTCCAACCGTGGAACTCTAGCCTGCTGCTGATCAGATGGGGGTTGATTCGGGGACACATATCAGATTTTCTATTAACCCAGGTTGTGATTGTATTCACTGACTTATAACGCAGGAGATCGCAAGACTGAAGCCTTTTAGAGCAATGTAGCAGAGTAGTTGTATGCTGTATTCCCACTGGCACCTGCTGCAGAGCCAAAGCCAGCCTATCATGCTAATTTGGCTGGCAACATAACTCAGAGGACAACGTGTCCTTGCTGCCTCTCCTTCTTTCCCAACACTCTGCCCAGAGAGGGTAAACAAGCCAGCTGGAACATAGTGCCAGCCCGCCCACTACTGAGGAATCGCATTTACACTTTTCTCCTCTCTGCGTTACTCCCTCCTATTTAATTATCTTAATTATGGGATCTGCTTCCAGTGGCTGAAATGAAATGCTCAGTTCCATCCTGCCAACGGATCATTAAGGGGCGACCCATTTCCCTTCAGCCGTGATGGCGTAACACTTGAGCAGCGAGAGCGCAGAAGAGATTCCATGTTGTCATTGAAATCTGTCTGTGTATGTGTGTATTAATGAGCTCGAGCATTGTAAGATCAACCTGCTCAGTAAACAGATGTGCAGTAGAAAGGAGCTCTGGAAAGCTTCAAAAAGCTGGCGAGAGATGAGAGCCTGCTACTGTGTTTAAAACACATTCATACATGTAGGCGTGATGTTTCCATTTTGTGTTAAGTAGCTTTTACAACTGACAAACGCTTCTTCCTCCTCAACAAGTTGCCAGCAGAGCTCAAGTCTTTACACGGTCTGCAGACGGTGCCATAAACTGAAGGCTTCTCCGCAGCCAATGCACTCAGCTGCAGAGATTGTTGGGCCCCTAACAGTGGCTGAATTGTACACAAGCTGTTTAACGTACTCCTGGCTAACAGCCTCACGGTGGCCTGGCTGGACAAACAGTCTCATGTTCAAACTTTAGAAAACCCATTCCCCAAAAATAACCATCTGTCCTCAGGATTCATTTAGAAAAGCTGCGTCCGGCTTTACACTTGATGTGTTGGCTAATGTAAATGTTGTAGTTTGAGATCTAACGGTTCGGTTTCACTGCTTTTGGTTTCCACCACCGTCTCGTGAATATGTAGCTGCCCAGGTGTTTAAGCTGCTGGGCTCTGCCAGTAATCCCCATCCTGCCCCTGGCCCGTAACCAACCGCAGCACAGTCCTCCTTACCGAAGTGACGGGTCTCTGTGTCCCGTTCTACTCGTGTTTTCTTGCTATACACCAACCTGCAGCGACGGGATGATGTCTATCAATCCACTCCTGTCATGCTCCTGAAAGTCACCTCACAATGACCTGTTACTCTGCACTTGGATCACAAGTTCAGTTAACTCCACCAATGTGGAGTTACTTTGTTCCCCCTTTTCTGTTTGTTTCTTTAATTAATACCACCAGCTCTTTACATGGACCTCGGCAGGACATCCTGTGTCCATGTTGTCATCCATCCCTGATAGCAAATAGCTGTTTGACTAGAAATGTCATCAAGGCCTTAAAAGCCAGATTCAGTGTGTGTTGTGTGTCTGATCTGGAACTTTGTGAGTTTGTTCCACTGCAGCTCATTGAGGCTCCGCCCCTCTGGAAGCGTCCCCACACTGCCCTCCTCACTCCGACTCCTGGGTTAGTTATTAATAGGATGTGGAGGGCTCTGTCTGAGTGACGAAATCGGGTTGCCTTCCTGTAAATATTGCATGATTTCCCTCGAGCTAGCATAGAACGCCACAGCGGAGGATTTATGTTCTTATTGGAGCTCCTGCTCCTAATGTCCAGTGGGGACTCCACTTCTAGGAACGGGAGTTTAGTCGTCAGATTAATCCTCATTCTATGTTGAAGCAGCTATTTGAACCGTGGTGTAACCTGTCATGAAGCATACTTCCTCCCTGTCCAGCAACATAGTTTGCACCACCCTCATACCTGGCCTGCTCTACGGTTTGTAGTTGTTGAGGAAGCATCTGAAACGCTGCCTTACCACATGTCAGTGGAACACAAGTCAGTGTACCATCATTTTATTTTGAAATGGTTGCATTGTGTTTGCTTTAGCACGGCTTCTTTTGTGCACAGCTCTATCAAACCAAGTTGTGGAGGAGGACACAGTCCCTCTGTGTGGTACCCGGTCATCGTTTCTAACGAGTGTCGTTTGTGTTGGTCAGGTCCCGTGGTTTACGTGCTGGACCTGGCTGACCGGCTCATCTCTAAGGCCGGCCCCTTCGCCGCCGCCGGTATCATGGTGGGCTCCATCTACTGGACTGCCGTCACTTACGGCGCCGTCACCGTCATGCAGGTCTGAGAGGGTTTGGTTGATCATAGATCTATGGTTGTGAGATGTACTCTTCTTATGTACCGGCAAGGCAAATCTTTGTAGTGATACTTTGTAAGTAATAAATTCTCTGGACTGCTCTGTAGGTGGTCGGCCATAAGGAGGGCCTGGATGTCATGGAGAGGGCCGACCCTCTGTTCCTGCTCATCGGCCTGCCCACCATCCCCGTCATGCTGATCCTCGGCAAGATGATCCGCTGGGAGGACTACGTTCTCCGACTGTGGAGGAAGTACTCCAACAAACTACAGATCCTAAACAGCATCTTCCCCGGTCAGCATTCACTCTCCCTTTAATTATAAATGGAACAAAACTTTGCATTAATGTTTTAAAATCCCTTATATAATCTGTTGTCTTTCTGTTAGTATTTTTTGCTCTTAACGTTTGAGATCTGGGACTTGTGAGTGAAGCAGCAGCTGAAATTGCTGCAGCCTCCACTGCTGGAGAATATAGGCCGATGTTTCACAGCAGAACAAAGACTCCCAACAGAGCTTTTCTATGAAATCCATTAAGACTCAGAGAGTTTTAAAACTGGATCCAGACATAGAGTCAGGAGCGTATGATGATGATTATGTGATGAGTGGGTGAAGCTGATTGATTTTGAGTCATCATGGTACACAGGAGCTGTGAGGGTTGTGTGAGGAGGTGTCAGAGTGGACGCAAACATCACAGCTCAGTTCTGTCTGTCAGATCAGCTCCGATCTCTGATCCGCATGTTGAAACGCTCCTTCTGTGCATCTCTGAAAGGGATCGGCTACCCGGTTCCCCGGATCCCGGCTGAGGCCAGCCCCCTGGCCGATCACGTGTCCGCTACCCGGATCCTGTGCGGTGCGCTGGTATTCCCCACCATCGCCACCATCGTGGGGAAACTGATGTTCAGCAGCGTCAACTCCAACCTGCAGAGGACCATCCTGGTGGGTGCAGTGTGACTTGTTAAATCAAAGTCCTGATGATGAAGTTACAATTATATTTAACGTCCAGTCTGCAGAATCTTACTGATTCTAAGTTCATGAATATAAACTGTAAATGGGAGGTGTATCTGTGAGTCAGAGTTTATAGTTTAGTCAAGTTTAAGGATCCACAGCAACCTTGTGACTGAATAATCAGGTTTAGCTCATGTTCACAGCAACATTTGAGAAGTTCCACATACCGACTCCCCTAATGGTGAAGACAGCGAGGTAACCAGAGTGGCTGCGCGATACCTCTGAACACTCTGAACACTCTGTCCTCGTCCACTCAGCTCGGCATTTGATGCTCACTGAGTGAGCATCTTTGTTTTGCCTCCTCATCGACTTG
>CAAKHC010016499.1:0-23930 GCA_901007825.1 Macroramphosus scolopax | reverse complement strand
GTTACGTTACAACGACAGCCAACTTAAAACATTAGAGACACAAATGACTTTCACAAGTGCGGACGGCAGCGCTGCACACTTGAAGTGTTATTGAGGTGTCCTACCAGTGTGGTTTCGTTGAAGCCAGGCAGCCAGCCGATCTCGGAGGGTCGCTCCTCTCCTCCGCTGCTGCAGCCGAGCGCCAGCAGCGCTCCTTTGCTGACCAGCAGCATGTCTCCAACATGCAGGTCAATGTCCTCCTCCCTCTCCTTCTTGTAGTCGTACAGTGCTCGGTACTGAAAGCCCTCCGAGCTCATGGCAACGTTTGACAGTGCGTATGGCTTCACAATAACAAAAACTGAGCTCTGATTAGAAGATATAAAAATAGTTTTGCTCTTTGCCTGAGAAGAACTAATGTGGACAATCTGGACTGAATAAATGTAGCGTCTCCAGCTGTCTGTGTGTCTCCCCTGTCTCCATGTCTGCTAACGTCCTGTCATCCCTCCAGTCCGAGCAGCAGCCGCTCTATCAATCGCCCCCTTCCGTTCATGAACAGGAGTCTCAGCAGAGGTGGCGGCCACATCTGGGGCGACGACTGGGCGACCTGGGACACAAGAGGAGGTCAGACTTTAGTGTCAGGAGGAGTCATACATTGTGCTGGTGGTTTTAAAATGCCTTTTAATTACACAAATAACAAGAGAATGTGAATAATTCCCTTCTGGAAATACAAACGTGTTTACTCAAATTGATTTCATGCCAAAGTCATCTAAACACAAACGTTCTAACTAAAAAGGCCCGATGAGCAGGGACCTTCGCTGAGAACAAACTACAGAGACAAAAGTCTTCCTTGCAACGTTAATGAAAGTTAACAACAAAAACCCATTTCAACCAGCTGCCACAGGGACAAATACACCAACAAATACAATGTACTATATTCAACTTCTCCAACACTCAGTCCATGGTCTGTTGCCACGACAACTCTTAAAAACAATTCTTCTTTCCCAGGAAGTTGCAGGATGCATCTCGTGATCCGGTGAGTTTTTAGATCACAGCTGAGAACTGGGATTAATCCGTGGCCTTCTGCCTGCCTCACACACACTGAACAACCTCACACCGGATACGTTTCTCTCTGTTTGACTGTTGCACGGCAGCAACTGTGAATACACTTCATCACAATCAGTGAAAGTCATGACAGGAATTATTTTACTCGGTTGGTATTTTGTAGACGAACAGGAAATGAAATGAAGCGTTTTATTAACAATACTTCTAAATATATATATATATATATATATATATATATATGCAATATTTAGTGTATACATTTGTGAAAGGCAAATAACATTTAGTAACTTGCACCTTAATAAAAAATGTATTTATAACCTCACAAATTATTTTTCCATTTAATTTAGCGGAGTAGATTTCTGAAGTTTGTTTTAACTGACATTGTTTTTTTCTTGTCGTTTAAACAGAAATGTCTCCAATTAAGAAACATATATAAAAGTACTGAGTAGGAACTGGGTCATTGTAAGACGACGATGAACAACAAACACACTTTCATATAATTAATCTACAGAAAGTCGAGTCGTAATAAAACTGATTATTAAAAACACTCAGACACCAGCTGTCAAACAGTCTGATGAGCTAATGCTAATGTTGACTATCAGAAAACACTTCAAATACATCAGAATCATACTCAAAGATACGTTTTGATTGTAAAACGGTTTAGTTCCCAAGGTTTACATTTTAAAACGTATTAAAATAACGCAACAAAACGCACAGACGTGAAACACGAATCCCTCCAGGAAACGGGAAACCGCAATGCCTGCCAGCGCTAGCTTAGCCAGTTAGCTTATACCAACCTTTTGATTTTTCACCAATAAAAACGTCCAGCAGAGCAAAGATTGGACGCCATTACAGCAGCGAGCAGACGGGACGTACAGGTGTTTTCTAAAAGTCAAATATTCCGGTGTTTTCTCGAGTATTTCCAAGATGAACACACACACGGTCCACCCGACTGAATATTTTAGTAGCGAGACAAAAGTCAAGTTAGCAATAGCAATGCTGCAAAGCTTTTCCGGACGGGACTATCAAAGTAAAGCTACATGTACCGTATTCACATAAAGCCAATCGGGTATTATAAAATTAAGATTTCATTATTCCATTAAATATTATCTCAGTTATAGAAAAATACTTTCCTGTTATATCATATATTGGCTATGTTGCCGATAGAATAGCGTAAAGAGTACACAAATGACAATTTCTGGATGGTTTTCAATAGAACAGTCGAATATGCGATGCAGCATCGGCGCTTGACAGCAGGAAATAAATATTATTATAACTTTTACCAGTGACACATTATGTCAGGTTTTCCCACAGACGTTTGTATCGCTTATTTACGGCGTTAAAGGAGCGCATGCATCATGAATAAAGAGGTTTATAAGATTACAGCCGATTACAGTCGGGTAAGGAAGGCTGGGCTCTGACATCACATCCGGTAACCCAGATTTCAATGCAGTGCTGTCAAATCAAGGTTGCATAGCAACAAAAGAGTAGGGGGTTGCACGGTATTCATGCTGGCCTCATTCATTCAGGTCTTATGCAAGCAAGCAGACTTTTCCATTGCAGCTTTTCCCAAACACACAGCCATGTGCACAGCGGTTCATCCATCCATCACTACAGACTGTTCATTTAACATATCATCCATCCATCACTACAGACTGTTCATTTAACATATCATCCATCCATCACTACAGACTGTTCATTTAACATATCATCCATCCATCACTACAGACTGTTCATTTAACATATCATCCATCCATCACTACAGACTGTTCATTTAACATATCATCCATCACTACAGACTGTTCATCTAACATATCATCCATCACTACAGACTGTTCATTTAACATATCATCCATCACTACAGACTGTTCATTTAACATATCATCCATCACTACAGACTGTTCATCTAACATATCATCCGTGTGTGATAAAGGAAAACACAACAAACATTTAATCATCATTTCCTGTTGTCAAATTTATAAATATACAATCGGACATCAAAGGCCGAAGTTGGTGATCCAACTTAGTGATGCAGTAGATTTTCATTAAATATTAATGAGGCTCTGCAAAAATATTAACTTAATTTCATAAACAGTGCGTTTCCTGAATTGCTGGACAAGTTCAAATGTTTCATGGTGATTAAACAATGCCAAGTGTTCCCACTGATGATGAAACAGGCTCTACCCAGATGTTCAAAGCCGTGACATCGCTGGTGATCGTCACACAACGAAGACGGTTTGATTTCTGTCCAATGTTCATGAAAACACAGGCAACAATAACAAGTTGAAGGAGGAGCAGCTGCTCTCGACTGACTCCAGAGCATGATGGGAAACTGATCGAAGGGCAATAATGATGTTGAAGTGAAACTCTTCATGAGGTTACAGTACAGGTGCTGGGAGCAGCCACACAGGACCCCTAACTCATCACTATAACAAGTAAAAAGGACATTATATGAAATCCACTCAAAATATAGTTTTTGTACTGTGCGGTCTTTTGCAGCGAACAAGGGGAATCAAAAGGTAAGTGTCATCTTTGACCCGTCATAATGAGCCTTTTCTTCGGAGGTCAACTGACTTCATTCAACATTTTTTTAAGTAGACTTCAGCTCAAACAGGATGTAAACATTTTTGTTACTTCCTGTACTGGAAGTGGTTTGTCACTTCCTGCTGCCGTCCCTTCAGCTCTGCTTGTTCTAGTGCTGTTAGCGCCCCCTAGAGGCTCTGGTTATTCTAGTGCTGGAATAATTGGGCCTCAGAGTACTCTGGTCTTTAACCATGTGTGTGCTCTGGATTTTAAATGTGTGTGTGTGTGTGTTTGTGATTGATGCTGGACTCTTAAGACAACAGGTTTGGCTACAGGACAGGAGCCCGGTGAGCTTTCAGTTTTTGGTCCGATGAGTTTTTGTTCAAATATAATCCCTCCAGTTAAGTATTTTCTCTCGAACTGTGCTCATCGTCCGACTCCCTGCATGTCAGATAGATAATCCATCCACAGCATGTAGCTTTATGTGTTTCTGCCAGTTTAGCTTTTATGTCATCAAGTAGGAAAAAAATGAATTAAAACTAAAACTACAGATTCTTTATGGATCATCGGGGGGTCACTTCCTCGGAGGATTATTGCTGCACAGAAGTATGAAGTTTTAGTTTGTAGTTAAAAGGCGATTGTGAAGAGGAAAAGGGGGAAAGTGAAAATGTTCCTGGAACGATGCCAACTGCTTCATGTGCTCACAACATATTGTCGTGTTTGGGATCATCTGTCTGGTCCTACTCTGGAATTCCAGCGGACATTCCTCTACATACTGAAGATGTTTCCCAGTTTGTGAACTGACAGGTTGATTCTCCCCGTGAGCTGCAGTCGGTCCTTCAGGAATTGTCCCACCTGCTCAGAGTAGAGAACATCGCAGAACACCCAGATCTCTGCCCGCTCTCTCTGAATGTTGGCATTACATGTCGGCAACCCGGCGCTCCTGACAGACTGGCTCAGAGCTCGCCACACCTGCACGGGAGGACGAACAGGTGAGCAAGAGTGCAGAACGAAAACCTGGTGATTCCTGATTCATTTGTGTGATTGATTTATCTTCAGATAGAAGTTGTAGCGAATTTGTCACTTGTGCATTGACATTTGAATCATGAGTATAAAAAGAAGTTTTGATACCAGTTGTGGCGTCCTGGCGTCCACGAGTTTGGAAAAGTAAGACACTGCCAAATTGCACAATTTCAACATTACCATTTCAATTTCTTGCACGTGATCTCATCCTTCATGTCACGTTTCATATCAGCCATCCAATAACAGAACGTGTACTTCCCTTTCGGGTGTGATAAGGTGGATACTTCTAATTGACTGACCTGCTCGATATCCCGTGCCGCTCCGCAGTTGTGCTGACTGATGACCCATTTGGCCCTCTGGCGGAGATGGAGTCTGTGGATTGACACCATGTGATGGAAGTGTTTGGACAGTGGGTGCAAGTTCTGCAGCACAGCGTCTTTCTGTGCAAAGACGCTCCAGGACCGTTTAAATGGAGCGACGGCGACAGGAAGGCCATCTTTGTGTTTTTCAGGAGACCGTGTGGTGATCTTTCTGTCTGCTTTGGTAAACAACGAGGAAGGGGGGAGACGGTTTAAGGTTTCTGAGATGCAGACAGCATCTTCGGGTCTTGCAGTCGTTGTTCCAAGTGGACCATGATGATGGTTTTCAGCGATGAGGTCAGGTTTGTTTGCTGGATGAGGTCGAGTAACTACTGCTTGAGCCCGGCTGTCAGAGGTGGGCGACTGACCCACGCTGGTGATGATGGGGGCAGGTTTTGCAGGTTTGATGGGCAGGCAGTGGTCTTTGGTCGCAACAGGGAACCAAGTGGTGAAGACTGGAGGAGTCCGACATGGGAAAGGCCCCAGAAGCTTCTCTGTCCTCTCTATCAATACATTGAGATCGACAGACGATCCAGGCTTATAGTGCAGAACCACATCCTCCATACAGAAAGATCAGAGCCCCACCCTTCAGCTCCTTGTCCTCCTCTTCTTCATGTAAATCAGCCTGACATATAGGGGTTGTTGGGGCCTGGACAGCCTGCGGAAATACAAGTGGAACACAGATTTCTTTAACAGTTGCAGTAACAGTTGCTACCTTCTCATCTATCATCATTACTGATGGAACAAACATGAGCCAGTGTTCATCAAACTACTACACAGACACTTTTTTTGAAGAGTGTATGATATTGTCTCACTAAACTTTCTATTCAAAGAAAAGAAACAGACAAAGCAAAACACATCAGTAGAACTAGGTGAGAGGGTTCCAGATGTGTTTGGAGAGGAGAGAACGCAAACACGGGAAGAAAGTGTGAAAAATGTTCCCGTCTGCCGCACATCTTGGACAAGTACTTGACTGTCAGCCTGGGTGGGACCCGGATTTATGTGTGAAGAGCTGATGTAACATAAAAATCAGATGACAGATTTTTGACTATTTGTCTACACTTCCATTAATATCGATTACAAAATTAAAAAGTTGTGAGATCATTTCAAATCTGGATAACTGATATCCCTAATCAATTACTCTAATTTGTTTTATTTAACCAAATGTGGGCGGAGCCAGTTGAGTTGTGACATCAGTTTGGGTCAACAGAAGACAGAATTAGTCGAATGCAGTTATATTCTGTGTCTCGTATGAAAATGTATAAATAATCAAGGGAACTTGGTTGTTGTATAGAACCTCGGAGAGAATATGGTCATTTGTTGTTTTGTTTTGGTTCACGAAACTTCTAGAATATAAGTAAACACAAGTGAAACAGCTAAAGCCATTAGAAACTGTAGGTCTATAATTATTATAGCTGCCAGGCGGTGGATTATACATTTAAACGACATGAGGAGCCTAAACGAGTTCAAACCCCGGTATTGTTTTTAGCTGAGGCTAGCTAACGTTAGCTGAACAAAGCTGGTTAGCTAAAGTTAGCTGAACAAAGCTGGTTAGCTAAAGTTAGCTGAAGGCAGCTGGTTAGCTAACATTAGCCGATCGCAGCTAGCTAACAAATGAGCCTCTACATATATTTCCAGGATTTTCCAGCTCACAGCCGGCGGTTAACACACTACTGTTCGATACATATCTCAACTGTTCAAATGTTAACAGAAGGTACAAACCAATACGACTTGGAACAGCAGTCAAGGAGTTAACTGGCGGTAATTTAACAAAATCCTCGGGAACTCTCGCGAGTCAACTCTACAGCTGTGAATCAGCAAGGTATTAAAAGGTCAACAAATGTCTTCCATTAAAACAATCGTATTCCCCTAAAAATAGTCTCCTTTTAAAGAATTCAAAAGTTAAACTTCACTATAGATGCACAATATCAAACAACTAGATTTCATATAAACATGTAAATATTTCAATCGCTGGGTCAATAAAACCTTTTGGTTTCATTTGAAAAACAGTATCTTTATATGTCAAAGAAGTGAAAAGGTGCAGTCCCCTCAGGTTTGTAAAATCCTTTCTACTGCAATTCCTTATTGAATGATATTTGTTGTTAGTAACGAGGAGATTTATTCTTAATGTTCCAACAAACAGAAAACACCTGAATAATACAGCCTTCCCTTCATTAACCATTTTAGAAATTTGTTCATTTATTTTTGTTGAGCTGGAGCAGAAACTTGATCCCTACAGGTATGTAAATACTCTGATTCAATAAAGGTACGACTGGAGTAAAAGAATATTAGAGTTAATAGCTTACTTATTTTATTCATGGCGTTTAATTCTTTCATGAGATAAATCTGAGGGGCCCTTAGATGATCGATGGGGACGATCAGGGTTACCACTTTTATAACAAAACCTTTCCAGGACTTTTGAGGCGAACATGCTCTGAAAAACAGAATAAAAACTAACAGTGTATCTCCAATGAATGACAAACTAGGTGTTTCAATTTAAAATAAACAAGCACATTACTGATTAAAATGTTTCTCACTCAAACTTAACAGCTTCACATCACTCAGATACACAGAAGCTGATTTCAAAGACTTTCCAAAACGTCTCCATGCCTGGAAACTGACACCTTTAAATTACATAACCTTTCCAGGTTCAATGTAATACTGTACAAACTGTATATAGTTGGGTATCCCAAAACCATACTGAAGTAGCAGAGTATAGTACTATCTATATGCAGTGATATCAAGCTGTGTTAACCTGTTACATGAATTCATGTTTCCTACTGTGATGGAATGAAAATAAAAGCAGGAATGACGCAGACGCAGGCGAATAGTTTGTCAATAGGACATTTTATTTCATACGTCTGTTGTCTTTATTCAAATTACAGTAATATACTTGCTGAGATGACCACCGGCTGCAGCCTGGACAGCTAAAACTGACAGCTGTACTACTTGAAGCAAACTTTTTTTTCTTTTTTTTGGTCTTCTTTTTTAAAATGATCTTGCAACAGAAAAAAAGCACATACGCCATGAGATGTGTGGTGTGGTGGTGACGTCAGGTAGGTCGGGTTTTAGTGCTGGTCTAAAAAAACAAAAACAAAAACAGAAGAAGAAGAAACCTTGCGCTTGTACATGTTGTAAAAGGATCAGAATATGGCACATTTGGTCCACGTTGGTAGTTTTATTATCTGGTTTAAAAACATGTAATAAACAAAAAAAGAGAAAACAGATCGTATTGTACGTGTTGGTTTTCCCCAGAAGCACAGCATTAATTAATGACAGCATATTGAAAACACGACTGAAGACGGGGCCGTTCTTAAAGTTTCACTCTTTTCGTTCAAATCTTGGGTTTATCAGCCAATCGTTTGTTTCTACTCTCTCTTGTACGGTAATATTATTATTCATATCTTCTCTCCATCCAGAATGAGGGGTGGGGAGGGGGCGGAGCTTCGTGGATGACTGACAGGGAAGGCTTTGAACATTCACAGGAAGTAGTCGGGAGTGCGTCTGGTCACATGGGGCTCACCGCGGCGGGGGGCGGGGTCAAACTGAAGGCTGAGGACAGAAGCAGACGAGATTGGTTAGTGATGAACACATGAATCTGACACGTTTAGTGCACAGCCAGGAGACTCTTGGAAAGAGGAAGTAATCAGCTGTCAACAGTGAACTTATCCACATTTAAAAAAATCTAACTTTATTTGAAATAAAACTGCAAGATAAACGACATTCTAGAGCTAATCACAGCCTATTGTTGCAGAGAGAATCATCTCCTTGTGTCTGACTCGTCCGCTGCAGACACGACAGTCCTGTAAACCGCTGGAGGAGGAAATACTGCGACACATCGATGAAGTGATAATTCACGTCAGTTGAGTCGGGTTTCTTTTTAGCATTGTGTACTTACAAAGAGTATTTGAGGGTGTCGTCCAGTTCCATGATGGCTGCCTGGTTTCCACAGCGGTAGCAGTAGTTTGGAGCACTGAAGATGGTCACCACGTTCTTGTCGTGGCCCCAGTTGTAGCCCTAAACAACACAGAACACGCGTCCAGTCAGAGTGGGGAACTTTCATCAGAGACCAGCCAGCGATCAAACACACAGGTGAGTTGTACAGGAGAGAAATATGGTCAAGTACCACATTCAAATATGTTGTGATTCATTAGGAAACAAACCACTGCTGTTAGGACAATCTCAAATAAGATGTTCCACTTGGTTTTGTGTTTTTATTTCTCTTATCTTCATACTGTCTAGAAACTACAGCTGCCTGACGGATGGAAGGAAAAACCACCGCAAACCACCTCAAGTCCACAGGAGGGATGAACTACTTTCTTCCAGAGGTTTTAATGATGGAGGTGAAGAGCGCAGTCGTCACTCCCACCGTGGGAGACACGTGGTGACTGAATGTAATAACATCTGATTTACATCATCATCATCATCATCATCATCATCATCATCATCATCATCATCATCATCATCAAGCCCCTCGTGTCCTGTGGACTTTGTCATCCTGATTGCAACCACTCAGTCACTTCTGTTTTCTTTAACTTGTCATCCGTCTGTATCTCAGTTGTTCAACAACATGAACTTTACATCCAGTTCGTCATCAGACTGGATCAGAACCGCTCTGAAGCACATGGACTGGTCGTCATCTCAACCACGTGTGTTCCACCTGTAATTTAATGAATCCTCGGTGTGTCCCCCTGACAGGTGGTGAAGACTCTCACACTGAGTGAAAGTGGCACAGAAACAGAGATCGAGTGCTTCAACTTCATCATATTACGTTGCCATGGAGACATCACTTGTGCACTGGTGTCTGTGTGGGTTTCTGGGACCAAAATAGACTTCAAAAAGGCCAAAGTTTTCCATCTGATGTTTGAGGTACTTTTTAACTCGCCATCAGTTGATTCAACATCTGACGTTTGATTTTGTATTCAGATAAAGTTTAATACAATTTCACACAAAATGAGGACGCTTGACTTCGACACACTGAAAGTCTTTAAAGCTGATGGACAAAATATTTAGAGCAGCTGTCGGTACCACCCAGTCCAGTTCAACAGCCTCCAAATGACCATTAGAGTCAATCAGAACATCTCAGATACAATAACAAGTGAACTTACCTCCATGACCAGCTGATGGGCGCGGGACACCAGGGTGAGGCCGTTAGCGTGGTTGAAGGTTTCAGAGATGTCCTGTCCGAAGGTGTAGCCAGCACCTCGGGGAGAGATACCCCACCCGCCGCGATCATCGGGGTCTGACCACAGCAGGTCACACATTGGGCCCTGAGAGCGACGGACAGAGGGAGGGATGTTTTAGACAGGTCAGACATCAGGACCATGTCACACAAGAAGCTCATCGGTACATCCTCACACATCAATAATTCATCTAATCAAACTGCAGTGGTGTCTGTTCTCTGAGCTGATGATGTTGTGTCGTCAAGCATCTCTAATGCCGCTGAACCCTGACACACACACACCAACAAATGTGGATTGATCCGTCACTGAAAATTGTCCAACGTCCGGGTTAGTAATGCGCGATATAAACGATAAGAAAATGGCCTACGATAGAGATTTTAATTCTATCGCGATAGTGCATGTTGATGACGCAATCTACCCACGACCCGCGAAATTTAAAGCCACGAGTTGCAACCGGATGTAACGCATCATCGTAATCTCGAGTAAACCATCATAGATGAAAGTGAAACAGAGGAGCTGGTGAAGACCGGTGCAACATCCATTATTTGGACTTGGTTCGGATTTAAGCTGTCCGATGAGCAGCAGCAAACTGTCCTCTGTGGAGTGTGTGGGGCAACAGTTCCGGCTAAGAGCTGTAGAAGGACTAATCTGTTCTACCACCTCAAAACGAAACATGTCACTGAATACCAGCAGTGCCAGGCCATGCAGCCAACCCCACGCTCCCATCCGAAGAACGCAGGACAGAAAAAATAGGAGGTGATCCAGACCTCCGTCCAACAGTCCTTTTCAAAAGGTACTCTTACAACAGGAAGAGGCCGCGATGGATTGAACTTACCAGGGCCAGAATTGTTTACTTGTGAAAGGACATGGTCCCCTTTCAAACGGGAATCTGTTCTTTGCATCTTTTGTGTCCTACATTTGGTGCCTTCTGCACTGTTTTGCACTTTTTACTGTCTGACATGGCACTACTGTGAAGAAACTTATATACATGGAACATTTTCTTAAGTTGACGTCTATATACCTTATACTGGAAGTATTTCCCTAATTCACACTATCCGTTCCTTCATTAACAAGACATCACCGGTTTTCATTTCATTCAAAGAACAACATGTCTCAAACCAAATACGTTACATTAGGCTGCAGGTAAGAAAGTTTATGTTTGAAATATGTTTTTATTTAAAGTATCTGTGCATTACACAAAATCATTTTCTTTGCCTTTTTCTTTGTTATAGTCTCTGCAGCTAATGTACATGATGTTGTATGACTACAGTTTTGCACAATAAATGTTCTCTAAACTAAACACTATGTTTCTTTCTTTTTTAAAAAAACAATGTAACCTGTTCTGAAATGGTTCCATTAAAATGTATATATCGTGATATATATCGTTATCGCAAGAGGCTAGAAAGTATATCGTCCCATCCCTAGTCCTGGTGTTTGAGTTAGTCCAGAAACGGACCAACACACTGGGTTCCGTCTCTTTAAGGGATTTGATGACAATAACAAAAACATGAGTTTGTAATCAGACGCGTCGGAAGCAGGTTTAACATTCAATCCACAAGTGTGTTTGTACCTCATGTGGGACTTCCTGCAGGCGGTCCAGAGCTCGTATGTGATCCAGAGTGTCGATGGAGGGAGACAAACCTCCGTGGAGACAGAAGATCTGAAACAAACACATCATTATCTCACAATATGAAACCTCGGCTTCAATTTCAAAAGTAACCAGTTGAAGCTGAAACTACTGATCACATATGTCCTCTTCTCTCAGCGGTGTCTCCACCATACAAACGTCATCAATAAGACGACATGTTTCTCAGCTACTTGACGAGGAGACCAGCAGACGCAGGCCCTCCAGCTGACCCACCCACCTGTCCATCCACCAGCGCAGTGAGTGGCAGGTAGTCGAACAGGTCTGTGAAGTACTTCCAGACGTTGGCGTTTCCGTACTTCCTCAGGCACTCGTCGTAGAAACCGTAGACCTGCGTGATCTGCCGCGACTCGTGGTTTCCTCTCAGGATGGTGATTCGCTCCTGGAAACGGACCTGAACAACAAAATGAACTAGTTGGAGGGCTGTATAGATTATGGTGCTGATCATCTTAATAACGTTGGTCTTTAAATGTCAGAGAACACTAAATGTGGGGCAGCATCCTTTCTATTGATTCATTCAGGATCTCTGAAAGCGCTCCGGTAACCAACAGACCAAAACAAACATACAAACATCCCTTAACTGGGTTCTATCTGGAGTTTATTATTTAAGAGAAGCCAAAGTTCAACTTGGCTCCTGTTGTATTAAATTGTCTTTGCTAGTCAAAGATCAGAGTATGTGAGGGAATATGCTCCACTCAGTTCCTGTAATTCAATCAACTCTATCAGACTGACACCTCATTTTTAGGAGAGCACTTCCTGTAGACCAGCTCCACTGCGTCAACTTGATGTTGGAGTCCATTAGTTCTCCCGTTGACACAAACGTCTTCCATGTTGACCTGCTGTCTTCATATATATTCAGTCACATGTTTCCACACTTTGAACTTCAGCTTTGCTTCATCAGCTGTATTATTCTGTGAACAACCGGCAGCTGTTACGGATGGATTGTTCCTCCAGCAGTTCAAAGAGACAAACCACAGCATTTTACCAAACATGGAGACAGTTAAGATGCTTTTATAAGAGAGTTCCTGTGGTTAGCTGCATGGACAGTTTCATTGGTCCTGCAGTGGAGTGGAAGCCACAGCAGCTTGAACAGATCGGCTGCTGGAGCACGCTGGAATCACTGGTAAAGGTCTCGCATGACTGTTGGTTCTTGTTATCAGCTGGTCCGTTCAGAATGAATGAGATCAAACATGTCTGCTGCACTGATTATCTTTTTTTCACTAAAGCTCTACATCATTAAGATTAGAATAACATCTCCTCCCTTATTAAAATGTCCGTCCCTTTAACTATTGCTGACCTGCATGTTGCACACCATGCGATCTATTACCTCCACATGGTGGGTGATGGCGTTTACCTTTAACGTGACGAGCAGCGTGACCGTCTCCACAGAGTAGTAGCCTCTGTCAACATAGTCTCCCATGAACAGGTAGTTGGTGTCGGGAGACTTTCCTCCGATCTTAAAGAGCTCCATCAGGTCGTGGAACTGACCGTGGACGTCGCCGCACACAGTCACCGGGCATCGCACCTGAGACAGGAAACAGCGTCGATGAGGAGGGGATGATGAAATAATTCATATGGAAACATTTAGGTTTACTCTGGAGACTTATGTGTATGTCCTAAATCAATTCATGAATGAATGCGTTATATGTTCTATAATAACACGGCTGCAGACCATTTATCTTATCTGCCAGTATTTCATATTTCAGCGGAGGACAGAAGTGAACGTTTGGTACGAAGTTCACGGGGTGATAAAAGTGACCTTTTCTGTTCCTTCAGAAGGTAAAGAACACAGATCTAATAAATTCTTTCTTCTTCTTTAATAAATTAAAGACCGTCTGAGGAACACTGAACGTGTTTCCATTTCCTCATCAGAGTTGAGGAACTTCAACACGACTGACGTGAAGTAGATGTTAGACTCTGAAAGAATTAAAGCTTCTTTGTTCAGAGTTTTTTAAACGATTAATGATTCAGTTGTTACATGTCAACTGAGGAAGGAGACTTGCTTGCATGAATTCATTAAGGAGAGTAAGAATCTGCAGCTCAGCTGAGAGTTTACACTGTAAACAAGGTTTGATATTGATCAGCAGTCAGAAACTGAAGTACAAAGTAAAACCAGAAAATGCGGGATTTTTTCTGAGTATATCTGATCAGATAGAAGAAACTAATGTTTAAATCCTGTTTGGTTAAATAGAAATGTCAATATTGTTATAAAGATCATGTTCACATCGTAGCAAGGAAAAATTTGACATGTCACATCTTCATCTTCCTTCCTGCTGAAGTGTTCAAATCTTCCAGATCAACATTATTCTTGTTTTTATGATTTTATTATTATTTGATCTGTTTTGAGAAAAAGGAAACTCACCTGAGCAGATAAACTTTGTTTCCTCGTATTCAAACATTCATTCATTCATTGTTTTACTGTATAACTTCACCACCGCGCTGCAACTAACAAATACTTTCATTAGCAGTGAATCTATTGATTGTTAATTCCAACTAATCACTAACAACACACTCGGAATGTCTATAATGGGTTTCTCTGCGGGAGGTGGGGGGGGGGTGTGGTCAAGTTGCGGGTGGACCAGGATCTGACACGACTGATGCATCATGGGAAATCTCACCTCCTGAACGTTGGACTCCTTGGTGAGAATCTCCTTAGCCTGGAGAGACAAACAGATTTAAATTCATTAGTGCCGTTTTCCTATACAACCACACATCAGTGATGAAGTGATCATGTGAGCTGACAAACACACAAACAGGAAGACGAGTCAAACATTTCGGCGTTCAGCCGCAGTCACAGACCAGCGAGATATTTTAAGACGACAAGCCTGCGTGACCTCACAACACACGAGTGTTAAAATGACTTGAGATGAGCGTTTGTTTAAGCACAAAGTCAAGTTTCAACCCAAACGTATCACAACGCCTCACTTATACTGAACATAACAGAACCAGGTTGTCATTTCAATAACAGATTCATTGTGCAGCTTTCAGTAGAATTGACTCTTTACTAGGTTTCCTCTGATTGCATTATGCCATGTTTGTTGTGCTTCAGGCAGCAGAAACAGAAACTGATCAGTGGGCTTCAGTCAGAATGTTTGTTATTAACTACAGAAGCAAAGAAGAAAGAAATTCAGCAGATCTTTGTGAAGGTTTGTTTTCCATTGTCATCATTCAGAGTTTCAGTCTTGGAATAACAAAACACTAATTAAAATAAATAAGTTTTTTGGATTTAGAAAAAGACTAAAGCCAAACTTCATTATAGAATTGTAACATGAACAACAGACTTCCAGGTTTACAGCTACTGCTTATCTCACCATTTATTCATTATGTATTTATTTATACTATTTTGTTACTGTATTTATGTTCAATACCACCTCCACAAGTCTCATCGCTGGATGAACGATCAATACTAACATCAAAATAGATCTGTGATCAAATAGATAGGGGATTAAATATTACTGGTAACCAGAGTAGACAGACAAAAATCACTCGACCTCGGTTGGACCATTGATAGAGCAACTAACACCTATCAGTTTTTGTACATTTACTGAGTATTTCCTCTTTTGATCAATGAAGTATTTTTGAGAGTGAAATGTCAGAAAATGTCCGTCACAGTCTCCTCAACATGAAGGTAATTGATTTGATCAATAGTCCAAGAGGATTATAATGTATAATGTGAAAAACAAAAGCAACATTATTTAAATGGGAAAATTAAAAATGACAAAAACCAAAACACTTGAGTTGTTTGCTTGAAGACTGATTGTCTGTTCATCAATTCAGTTCTTCGTGAAGAGAAATAGTTGACCAGGATGCAATAGATTTATTCAGCTTCTCTGTTATATCTCCAGACTTTTATCAGTAAATGTGATTCTACAACGTCACTGTGTCATACAGACAGATAAACACTGAGTATATTGTCTTTAAAACTGTTGACTGTCAGGGGTTATTATCCAATGGTTCATAAATTGTTTCATTGGAGGAAATCAATACCAACTGCTTGTATAAGCAGGTATCAATAGGTGATTGATTATCACTGCATCCCTCATCAGCACTTTCATCCTAAAGACATGAACTGGGCAGTTTTAATGGTTTCCTTGTAAAATAGACTGAGTGCCCTTGTACATTCATTTAACTTGAACATGAAGAGAATGTCGCCAGTCACTCAGGATCCAGCAGATTCTCAGAAAAATAACGTCAGTAATAATAAAAAGCGACCAAACGAGTCCGAGCGGTGACGTCGGACACCGAGGCTCGGCAGGTTTATGCAATAAAATGGTTGATCGATAACGACAGGGCGCGGTGCAAATCAATACATGTACATGTATTACTCTCCGTGTTTATTATTCAGCTGGAAGAATGACCAACTCCAGGAAGAAAGATTGGCCGAGTTGGGATACATGTTACGCGAACGATTTGCGAACCTGTTAATAACCGTAAAAGTGGCTCTGTCTACTTATTGGAACTCAAGTAAAAGATGCGAATGACCGGCCTAAACGACCAGAGACGACGATTTTAATATATTCCCATATTTAAGATCATTGAAAATAGGTCGGATTACGTTTATATGAATACATGTGCCGAAATCATCAAGTTTAAAACAACATTTGTCTTCTGGGCAATGAGGCATCCGCAAAATGACGGCTTGAAAATAGCCGCCTTGGCGTAACTTCATTCCAGAAATTAGTCAGAGCCGCCATTGCAATGTAGGCCACATCGAAATGAGGCCGAAGGTGTCAGAATAAAACACGAACTGCTGTCATCCACTTACCTTCTCACAGAGTGTCCTGACTTGGTTTTCCGATAGCTGCTTACACTCGTTAAGCTGTTCGATCCATTGGTCTAGTTCTTTCGTAAAAGATTTGTCTTCCATGACAGCCGCGGTAGCTTGCTAAACTAGCTGCGTTAGCTACCTGAAAAAAACTGGCCTGTTTCAACGCTAGCTGTTCTAGCCTTTAGCTCGTCGTATTGTTAACCCGATCCAGTCCCGCCAAACCGGTTGAAAAATAAACGATTAAAACCAAAGTTAACGAGCTGTTCAGTCAACCTCTATCATGATAAACGAACGACGTTAAGGTACAAACTTTAAAAACCAGTTGATATCAACCGTGGGAGTGAAAAGGTCGAAAGTCCCCAATGCGGCAGACCGTAGCGGCAGGAGGCAGCGGCGTCGCAACGGCTAGCCGATTTGCTAAAAGAGCTAGCCACAATAACATCCGGGGATTTCATCTGCAGCCAGAGTCGACACATGCGACACCGCGTGGAAAGACGGAGAACTACAAAACAAAATAAAGCAGTAGTTGAAATACGATCCGTAAAATCTAAGAGTTCGCAAGAGGTTAAAAATATTTGGTCGTTTAATCATTTCATCTTTCTCTCTTGTACAATACCGGAGTAACTACAGATTCACTAAAAGCGTACTTTACGGCGGTATACGGTGCATTACTACCAACATCTGGATTGTCTAATTTATAAATTCACTACCTTATATTAAATAAAATAAGCGGCATTTCAAAGGAAACAGCAAGGACATAGAGTTATATCCTCTGAATCAAGTCAATTATGTTTCCAAATATTCGAGTAATATACTTGTTTCATGGGATATTCCCTGGGAAATGAATGATCATTTTAAGTGATTAAATAGACTATTCATGAAACACTTGAGGGGTTAGTTTGATAGGGGTGAAGGAGCGCACCGTTTGGGCGGCGCCGTTCGCGTTGTTGCAGAAATCAAGCGCACCGGCGGGTTGTCAACAGTCGGTGAACGTGCCTGTGCTGCGACGTACGGCTACGCGTGTCACGGCACAAATCAAACCGTGTCGTTAGTCGTATATCCAGCGGAGAGTCGGTCCCCTGCAGTCAGACAAACGGTACAACAAACCGATCGACGATGGCGCATCTATCACACAACCCCGAAGATAAGGAAAGGTGAGTCCCCGTCAAAGCTAACTAGCTCTCAGCCCAGCTAGGCTAACCGCGATTAACCCTTACACAATGCCAAACTTCAGAAGCAAAAAATTGAGGGTAACTTGACTTCAAGCGAACGTGACGCGCAAAACAGCTAAATGCAGATGTGTCCACATTTCAAGATCTCTCTTAAAATCTTTTCCCGTTTTACGCTCAGTTTCCAGTTGAAACTACTCGTTTTACATACATGTTCCCTAAAACGGCCGACGGAGGAACAACAACAGATGAGCAGTAGAACTGTGTAAAACCTTAAGCTACATAATGCCTTACTTTCAATATACGACATTAGATGTAACACACTTGGTGAGTTGGGTCTCAGTGTTATATTTAACACAATTATGGCAAATCTTTAAATGGTTGAGGTTTACATGAAGTTTGTCCCTCCGTTTTCTCCGTACGGCGGCGCCGCAGCCAGCTAGCATGACGTGTAAAACCTGAAATATGTTGCGATTCATTATTATAATGAAGGGAGAAATATTTGTTGGAATTTCTGAATATAATAATCATTCAATGACCCTTCATACAATATACCTCTTTTCAATTTTAGAATTACGGTTTTTAAACCGCTTATTATTGTATTAACCGTATTAAAACTGAGGTTCTTTCCTCTCATTTGGAATATAATTAAAAAGACCTGATATGAGAGAGCAGCTTCTCTAACTGCGCTGCAACTAACAAATATTTAGATGACTATTTTCTCAATTTGTGGATTTAAAGGTTTGATTTCTTCAATGTTACACTCTTCAGTCATCTGCATATATAATGTTTAAAGTATAATGTGTGTGCGTACATGTGTGTCAGGTTCATCTGTGTCTATCCAGTCTACATCAACAGTAAGAAGACGCTGGCTGAAGGACGAAGGATCCCAGCAGAGAAGGTGCGAACGCTTCACACATTCTACTATTTTCATGATGATTCACCTCCGTGTGCGTTGAGGCGGTAAAAGTGTTTGGAACGAGAAACTGAACAGCTGAGCCGTTGTTTCTTTCACAGCTGTCTGAATCCAATCCCTGGTCTTCCTGCGCGTGTACAAGTTTACAGACAAACACTGACAGATGGGTTTACTCTCTGCAGGTTTATTTTTGTGGAACTGAGTTGAATGTAAGATTCTGAGTTCTGAATAACAAACGTGGTGCTTGTTTGCAGGCTGTGGAGAATCCGTCCTGCGCTGAGATCAGAGACGTCTTGACCGCTGCAGGAATGAACGTCTATGTGGAGGTAAAGAAAAAGTTCTTGCAGAGTGTTAAAGCTGCAGCAGAGAGGACAGAAAATCACCTGAAGATGTGTTTTCCAGAACAAAATGCACCCCAGGGAGTGGAACCGGGAAGTCCAGTTCAAAGGTCGCGTCCGAGTTCAGATGAAGCAAGCTGACGGCAGTTTCTTTCAGGAGAAATTCGGCTCCCGTACGTCTGACACACTCGTGTGCGTTTGTGTGTAGCGATTGAGCAGAAGTATAAGCTGCATGTTCAGAATGTCACTAAATCTCTTTCTCCTCTCAGGTAAAGACGTGATGTTTTATGTGGCAGAGATGATCCCCAAACTTAAGACTCGGACCCAGAAGAGTGGAGGAGGAGACACCAGCTCCCAGCAGGGGGAGGGAGGGAAGAAGAGCAAGAAGAAGAAGAAATAACATGTTTTATTACTTTAATTTCTGAAGTATTTTCAGTCTGGTTTTCTTTGGGTCGATTGTTACGACACAAACCCGGAAATTTTTCAGTTTTTTTAGAAGGCTCACAAGCTCATCCAGCTCGTTTCTTCATATTTCAACAAGAGTGAACATTTGTAGAAGCTGGAACCTGCTCATCACATCGTTTAGAAAAGACATTGATTTCTGTTTCCTGTCAGTCTTTTATTCTGAAGGATCCAGACCATATGTGTTCTTTGTCCATAAGAATGTATGAGGCATTCAATTTGTAAAAGAAAATACCATTTTGAATGGGTCAGCATGTGCAGAATGGATGTTTGTGAATTATAATAAAATGCAAAAATGTTCCGCAGGTTCTGATCCTCTCGGCTTTGTTCAAACAACCAGAAGAAGCCAAAAGAATTGAAAAATGGAAACTTCAGGGTCTTTTGATCCACTTGGTCAAAAACAAGAATCTCTGTTAACACAGATGATTCATTCCAGATTTATTCCAAGCTTTGCTTGTTTACCTGAAATGAACTCGGCGTCTCTTCATGTTCAACCCCATTTTTCACACATCAGAAGGGTTAAATAAAACATCTGTATGGTTGGGAAATTAATGATACTTAGAGATTAATGAATTAAGAGTGCTCATCAACATTCCAGCTTTGAAAAAATGAATCGGTCAATGACTTTAAATGAGATAATATTACATCAACTAGCCTCTACACACTTTATTCAAATATATTTCTGTGGTTGAAAAAAAACAGTTGAATTTTATTGACACAAATATCTTGTCTGTTGAGCAAATTGTTGTTTTACTGACATAATATTTTAACTTAAGTATAACATGTATAATTTCCGCTGTTTATTCATTAAAGTGTCTGTAAAACCTGATAGATACTCGATTACCCCTCCAGTCGTCATCTCTTTCTGGGCTGAATTCCAAACTGTACCGCAGCAATGATGTTGACATGCGGTAACTAGGCAACGGCTGCGGAGTGTTTGAGATACCCACCCACCCTAACTAACCCGGTTGGCTGCTGATTCACTAGGTTTTATTCTGCTTCTCACTCACGGGAGGTGACCCGGTTTTCATGGCCGGTGTTTGGACGGACCCAACCCGGGCTCCGGTGGCCTTCGGGCGCTGGGCCGTACGGCAGCTGTTCGCTGAGCTCGGGCAGGCGGAGGCGGGCAGGAGGCAGCGGGCTCTGGCTTCACTCTGTGACCTGATGCACGACCCGGAGCGGCTCCACCAGGCTGTCAGAGGAGGTACCGGTACCGACGGTCGACGACCGCCCACATGGGTCTATAGGTCACCGTGGAAGTGTGTTAAGTTTTAGTTTATGAACCGTTATCGGGTCGATGAGACACCGAGGCTGTCGTCTCTCCTAAAGCAGTTAAATGTGTTCATGCATCTGTGTGAAGAATTTACAGATTTCATTTCAGATGTGATTATTAGAATGATAAAGATCCTAATAACAACTGAGGGGATGAATATCATAAATGAAAGTCAAATCTGATTTGTTGTGCTGCTGCAGGTTGTTTGAGTCAGTTGGAGGTTTTATTGAAGGATGAAGATCCATCTGTCCGAACCGGAACCTGCCAGCTGCTTCACCTGCTGACCAACCACAGCATCGGCAGGTAGGACCCGGCCCAGGCCTTTTGGGGGCCCTAAGCAGAATTTGATTCCAACCTTTTGGATGGATGGATGGATGGATGGATGGACGGATGGATGGATGGATGGATGGACGGATGGACGGATGGACGGATGGACGGATGGATGGACAGATGGACGGAAGGATGGATGGATGGATGGACGGATGGATGGATGGATGGATGGATGGATGGATGGATGGACGGATGGACGGATGGACGGATGGACGGATGGACGGATGGACGGATGGACGGACGGACGGACGGACGGACGGATGGACGGATGGACGGACGGACGGACGGATGGATGGATGGATGGATGGATGGATGGATGGATGGATGGATGGATGGATGGATGGATGGATGGATGGACGGATGGACGGATGGACGGATGGACGGATGGACGGATGGATGGATGGATGAACGGACATGATGTGATATAGTCAACCTCATAGACTGTCTATAAAGCTGGATGCCATGACAACAGATCTTCTGTTCAATATATTTATTGATTTATTGATTACATCTGCTTTAAAAGTCCTCAGGTCTGTATGTCTTGTCCTCAGACAGGCCCTCCTCTCCTCCTGTCTCCTCCCTCCACTCTTCCAGCTGTTGGACGACTCCTCGTCCTCCTGCAGGATCAACGTCCACCGAGTGTTGAATGGCCTCGCGCTGCTTAACGCAGGTACAGTCATGAGGATGGAAGCTGGATCATACAGGCTTCATCACCTTCACCAACCCATCAGCATTGGTGGAGGTCTGGGCTCTTTCTCATCACTTTGTTTACTGTCAGACATGAATTCAAAGTGGGATTATGTCCCCTGAACTGTGTCCTGCAGGTGCTGAAGCTCTGCTTGTTCTGGTTCCCAAGCTGATGCTGAAGCTCAGAGAGGAGCAGGAGGAGGAGGAGGAGGAGGTGCTGATCCTCTCCACACTCAGCTGCTGCTCCAGGCTGGACGCTCTCCCGGCTCTGGCGGCTGACGGAGTGTCTTTGCTCAGCCACAAACTCTCCCATCGCTCCCCGAACATCCGCAGGCAGGCGGCTGCAGCCATGATGGCACTCAGGTTCAGACAAGGCTCAGTTTTTCTTTTTTCCCTGAACAGAAAAACTCTCCTGGACAAAGAACTGCCCAAGTTGGTTCATATTATCATTTCAATTTATTTCAAACTCTGAGAAATCTTCATTTTAGCAGATGGCTCGAAATAGTATATCACCCATGAGCCTCGGCGACTGTTGCTATGGTGAAGAAGCCAGACGGGGCGTTCAATAACCTGATTTATTCTGCAGTTTGTAAAATCAGTGTTGTTAGTTTCAGCCTTTACGAGCTGTTAGCGGTGCATGTTGCAGAATTTTAAGCTCTATGATTGGCTGAAATGAACCATCAAAGTTAAGTATTCGCTCTCTGCTGGTGTCAGTGTTCCTGTGGAAGGGAAGCGGCAGGTGTGCAAGGAGGCGGTGCTTCCTGTCCTGGCTGGTCTGCTGCAGGATGAAGATGTCGAGATCCAGATAAACGCTGCAGGAGCCATCATGAACACTGTCATCATCCCCACAGGTGGGGCTCAGCACTGTGTGACCTCTCCTGACCTATCAGACGCTTCATGTCCTGGTTGTTCATTCTGCAGGGAAGCTTCAATGTCTGGACCTGGAGGTGCTGCCTGCCCTCCTGCACCTGCTGTCTGAACAGAGAGAGGAAGAGGATGCAGAGAGGAGGATGAGGAGGAGGAAGACCCTTGTCATCTACTGCCTGCGCACACTGACCTCGCTGGCTGAAGCTCCAGCAGGCCGCCTCCGTCTGAAGGAACATCTCCCCCTGCTTGTGAGGATGATCGAAGAGGAAGACCGGGACGTTTGCCGGGCAGCTCAGACCGCCGTCAGGGTCGTCACCTGGACTCCCTGAGTAATGTCATTTGAATCACATGGCTCTATTTCATTAGTTATACATATTTCATTTTAAATAATTTCTGTTCATTTCAAACTTAATCACAACATTCTAAATTAAAAATGTGTATTTATTAAATGTAATTGATCCAGGTGCAGTACCTCCACGGGCCACCAGAGGGACGCGGCCCACCCTTCGATCATCACAATCTAAAAATGTTTCCATATCACATCAACATATTTGTTTATTGTCTCCTAATTGAACCAACTTTAATAAATAAAAGCATCCAATCATATTTTCACAATATGTTTTATAGCAACAATACAGAAAGTGAAAGTACTTAAATATGAATCTGGATATTGATCATCTCTATCGCCCATCTCCATTTCACTCGGACCTGCAGCCGTGTCCGTCCCCCAGCAGGCCCCCAGCAGGCCCCCAGCAGGCCCCCAGACCAACTTTTGTCCTGAATGGAGTCGAGTGCTGCTGAATGGAGTTCCCTCTCTGACCTGCTGCTCTGAATGAAGCTGCTCTTCAGTCAAATTAAGGCCGTCAGCTCAGAGACGTCTCAGTGCTTCTTCATCATCTGCAGCCTGAAGGCAGACGAGCTCTGTGAAACTGCAATATGAGTCCTGATGATTCAGTCAGACATGAGGTGCAAATATCATGTTTAGTTTATTGTTTAACTGACGGGAAGTTTGGGAACCAGAATACAGAACATGTGGAGTAATGTTCTATTTATATTTGATATATTTATATTCATAATATATTCTCAGGTAATCAGCTGCTTGTAGTTTAAACTATTTCAGTGTGATGAAGCGGCTCTGCTGTAAATCCTCTTATGTCCAGTTCTAAAAAAAACCTGCAAACACTTTTTATTAATCATTTACAACATCTACCAAAGATATTTATTAGATGGCGAATATTTACAGAGGAGAAACTAAATATAAAAATATGATGCAAGAAATTAACCTGATGGATTTCATGGTGAACTCTAAAAACATTACACACACACACACACACACACACACACAC
>CAAKHC010016498.1:4503-14981 GCA_901007825.1 Macroramphosus scolopax | reverse complement strand
AAACAGCAAACGGGTGAATTATTGGTGTAATTGGATTTTGCCAGTTAGTATAAATAAGAGGAAAATGACGTAATTTGAAATATTAATGGAAGACACTGATACAGCAGGGATGAGCCTACTTTGACTGCATATTCATATTGGGACGAACATTTATCTGCCACATTACTTTTATATTCCTATTTGCATACTATATTCTGCATGCACACATAAGCAAGATGTAGGTTTTTACATTGTTCCCCGTCCTACAGTCTCCCCCCTCATTTGCATGAGAATCTGCCGCTGAAAGACGACGGGTTTTTTTTTTTCTCTTCCTGTGAACTGACCCAGTGTTTACAACATTGTTACCACGGCACAACAATCTAAACTTGTCAGAAACAACAAGCGCAGCAAGCTTCAGTAGCAATTAACATTAGAGTGCCCAGAGACCTGACTACAATGGCACAATAAAGGGGGAATTACATCATAACATTCAGATTTAATTGAGCATGTGTGTGCGTGTGTGTGTGTGTGTGTGCGCATCCTTGCGTGTTTGCATTTGTGTCCACATCTGAATATTCCTACAGTGTAGTTTCGAGTGTGTGTGTGTGTGTGTAGAGTTGTGTTTTAACAACCACAGAAGTACCCCACCTCCCACTGGCTCCTCCGGATTCCCTGGAGGGGCCTAATCAGACAAACAAGGCTTCTCTCACTCCTGGTCCGTATGCTTTGATTTCCACAGAGCAACACGCGCCTGCAAACATGTGTACATACATACAGATATATCTCACATAGATGTGCAACATGCAACCCGGGGAGGCGCTCAACATTAAAATTTTAGGTTTCAGATTCTGGGTCCAGCTTTGCATTTTAAATATCTCCCCAAAGCCAGAGTGTCTTGATTATACATTATTGGTCCTGGCAAAGACATCACCGGGTTGATGTGCTTGTTTGGAAGGCAAGCGCAGTGTGTGGAAGGACCAAACAAGTAGAATATGATTTATGCATTACTTTGTTATTAAATCAACTGAAGAGCCCGGCCCATAGGTCAACAGAAAGGAGAGTATTCGTAGAGGAGTGCACCGCCTCACCGATGCATCCCACCACTTCATTCTTTCATGACTCACAAGAACAGGAAGGTGATGGTGGAGAACCTGTTGGAGAAAAGCTGATTGTTATTGGAAAAAAAAAAAATGTGGTTCAACTAGCACAGAATCTATAATCCTCCTGCTTTTCAAATACTCAGGTCGGTCATGCCCCTCATTTAAAATGTAGGCTAATTGTCTTCGCTGAATGTTATATCATAAAAAAAAAAAAAAATTAATTGAATGCCACATGTTGCACATTGATTTATCTGGACAGGTGGAATATCGGGGAGTGTAAAAACCATGTCAAGGAATTATAATCATGAGCGTCAAACATATCCGGTGGTTAGAAATGTGACGGTGAAACACTAATTAGGTCTGGTTATTGATGACAAACAGCAGCCAATCAGGAAGCAGCTATTTCCTCTCTCTGTGTAAGTTCCGCGGTTGCTCCTACGCTTACAAATTAGGCTGTTTTTTTTCCTATATCTGCTCTTAGAAACATGTATCATTGCTTATTAATTCAGCAGCGGCGGAGTTAGTCATTGAACTGATGCACAGCTGGGTTTCACAATTATCTTTTGTGCATTGTGCAATTATACCATAATTTCGGCTTTCTGCTGTGTGTGAGGTTCTTTTGCTTAAAATCATTAGATATTAGAATTAAGTGCAGAACCCTGCCAGGGACAATAGTACACACTTCTCTTATGTGCAACTCCAGAACTAACCCCATCACATAGCTGTGTTTTCAAAGTACTGGAACTGTGGAAGAATCCTTTCAGAAATATCTACGTGGTTCTTCCTCGCCAATCAATAAGAGCCCATTAAAACTACATGTTAACCGGCTGCTGCTGCTTCTGCTCGGCTGAAATTGGGCTTATCCTCAATATCCTCAATATCGTCAGACAAAAGCATCACACGGAACAAAGGCCGAGCCGTGTTTTCAACTAAATGTACGTGTAATACGAGTGCGAAATGTCGAAAGGGAAAATTAGAAGCAACAGAATATCTTTCCACTGTCAGACACTGAATGTTCTTGAGCTTCACAGCAGTAGGTGGATGCAGAAGGAACAAGGAGGCTTCAGGCGAGTGAGTGTCTTTGCAAAGTTGCTAGGTTGTCCAGAAAGAGTAGGTTTTACTGGAGGTGCAGTAAATGATTTACAGGAAGGTTCCACTCAGGAGCGCCAAAGGTGATGTAAATAAAAGGCATTTTTATTGATATGTTAAACAGAAATACTGCAAAATTGAATGGTTGCTTCCCTTGTAAGGTAGTTTTTGCTTAATCCTGGTGTCAGGCCCACCAACACCAGCAGGAACATGTAACCTCCTGGGTGGAGGTCGTACATTATCATGTCAATGGGATGCAAAAAAGGCCGACATCATAGGATACGATTTTAACTCTGCATAGTTCTCAGTTCACGAGTGAAGCGTATGAACTTTGCAGTCTTTGTTACGCTGACAAAAACTCAGCTCTCCCGTACGAACCTCTGCTGGGTGAGTTGATGGGTGACTTTTGTTATATGAATTCCTCCAAAAAAATCGGCCTGACAGCTGCTGTTTTCTGCACTCCGGTCCACCTGTTTAGTCTTTGTAACAAGCCATTACGTCGTGCAATCAACGTCGACTTCGTAACGATAAGTGAAAGCAAAATTGTCAGTTGCAGCCTACACATGTGGCAGCAGCGGGAGCTTAGCTCTGACATTGAAAAGGTATCGCCTGAATTCAACACCTTAAACCAACAAAGGGCACACGGCTTTGTTCTCAAATGGGAGTCAGAGATGTGTCGTTTCCAATATCAGAACTGCAAGATTTTATTAAATGTTCACTGGTTCAAAAGGGAAACACACATGAAGAGGAGAATTATCATTATACAACATCTGTAAATTCTATTGAGGAATATTTTAGGTGCTTTTTCTTGCAGAAGACGGATGCAAAATAGCCCAAAATCTCAACCTCGTGCATTAAGGTGGAGGTCACACCCCAACACGTTCTTTCAGGTTCACTGTCGTGAAGATGAAGTAGTGTAAAAAGGCCTCACAGTCCTCACTGGAAACATCCATCCATCCGTCTGCTTCTGCGTATCTAGAACCAGACTGAGGTAGGTAAGCAAGGCCTCCCTCCCTCCATCTCCTCCCAGGGGATCCAAAGGTGTTCCCAGGCCAGAACCTCCATCGTGTTCTGGGTCTACCGATGGGCTTTCTAACCGTTCAACATGCCTGAAAACCCCTCCAGCGGAAGAAATCCTAATCAGTTGCCAAAATCACCTCAGCTGCCTCCTTCCGATGTGAAGGAGCGGCGCCTCGACTCTGAACTCCCTCCAGAGCTCCTCAACCCATTTCTGTCTCTCTCTCTCTCTCTCCTGCAGAGGAAACTCATTTCATCCCGTTGTATCTGTGATCTCATTCTTTAGGCCAGTACCTAGAGTTCTGACCATAGGTGAGGGTTGGAAGATAAACTGCCTGGTAAATTGAGAGCTCTGCCTTCTGGCTCATCTCCTTCTTCACCAGAACGGACCCGTCCGGCGTCTAGCGGCTCCCGAGAGTGTCGCCGCGACATCTGCCCAACTAGCTCCGGCTCCTTTCCGTGACAGACAGGTGACGTTTCACCATCCCTAGAACCGGCTAACTATGCCAGGGGTCGCCACGTCTCGGTCCCTCTTCCCGCCACTCATTTGTCATCGCAGCCGGCCGGATGCCCTTCTCCGCAGGTCGGAGGCCCGCAGAGCGACATTAAAATATGTTGATCGAAAATAATTTCCGGTTCAGTGAAACCAAAAAAAGATGGATTCCCGAGTTAGAAGCCTTGTTCTCTCACACGACTCACCTCCTGCCCTTCCTGCTCTACTTCTTCCCTAACCTGATCTTTGTCTTACTTCCCTGCAAATTTCCCGTCCGTTAATCCGTCTCAATCTCACTCCCGTCCTCTCCTCAGCCCATCTTCCTAATCTTGATTTTCTACGTCTACCCTCTGCATCCTTTCCAATTTCTGCCCCCCTTCCCTCCATCTATGCGCCCCATCCTCACCCTTTACTGTTCCCTCACACCTCACTCTTGATTGTCTGTGCCACACCACCCCCCACCGCCACCGCTGTGTCCTCCTCCTCCTCTTCTCTCCTCAGACGTAAAGCCAATCCGAGCTGTCGAAGCAAATGAGAGGTGTCTGGGATCGTTTAAACAGCCATAAATAACATCAAGAGAGGTGGCGGGCGATGAGTGTATCCAAGACACGCGCGAGATAACAACACCAGCGCGCACGCACAAAACCCCACACCTACGCCGAGGTGGACCCCATGCTAATTCCTCTGATAGCATGTTACGGCATGATAAGAAAGGTGGCAGGAATCTCGCCTGCCTGAGATGCATTAGTTCTCCTTGTATTGTTTTCATCACTCGGGCTGTATTGTTTGTTAATTTGCCATTTGCAGCTATTGTTTCGGGGTGCTGGTGGAGCGATGGCTGTGTGCGTGCACCTCAAACAGCGTCTGGATCCTTCCGTGTAACCAGACTGTAAAAGAACGAATGCTGCCCTTTGTCTTGATTTAACGCCGTGATGCTTGACTCTTTCTGTCCCTGCTCATCGGTCTAACACCCCCAAAAATACGGAGCCCACACATTACGAGCGAGAGCCTGGACGTGGATCTTAATTCATTTAGCTCGTCCATGTCTCAAAGAGAAGGAGACGACTGGTGATTCTGTTATGTCAGCCGCTTGGCAAGCCTCCAACGTCCCAGGTTTTCTGACAGCTTTCTGCCAAGTAAGACATTAAATAATAAGCTTCGTCCTTCTTCTTCTCTGTCTGTGGAGCTCTCCCTTTCCTCCGCGCTCTCTCTCCGGCGTGTCGTTCTCTGAACATATGTGAGTGTTTGTGCTTGTCTGACTGACTTACTGTCGTTCTCTGTTATAAATATTTAGCCAGGGAACGAAACGCTGGCAGCTTTGAGGGGAGTAAAACACACGCTAACGCTCACAAACACACACACACACACAGTGTTTCGCCGCCAGTACCCTCTTAAATACTACAGAGTTGGCACTTGTTATAAGCTTCTGCACATCAGGCCAAATCCATTGTGGGGGTGCCAATTTAATTCTTGGGATGTTAAGCATCTACACCGCAAGGTCAAAATGAATGATTTCTTCTGTTGAAATAGCCGTCATGTGTCACCGGTTCCGACACCGGAGAGTACGTATTTATAAAGCGTGACACTAGTGCTGTATGAAGCGACGCAAGTCGATATAGCTCGGAGGTTCAGTTCCATGTTAGCCTGCAAAGTATTTTTTGCAGTGATACGTGTTCACGTCTATATATGCATATGCTACGCGTGTGTAATATGCTAGTTGGCGGTGTTTTAGTTTCCACATAGATGTCACACATCAACAGTGCCAGAAGGTGCAGTGGGTGTGGGGGTGTGGGCGTTTTGTTTTATATACCACCTCTGAGCTCCCTGATTATGCGTATGATGTTGTGTGTGACAGGTTGCCTCTGGATGTGCTCGAGCGCACAAAGGGGCCCCGGAGACATGCAGCGAGGGCGATCACATTAGGTTGAGAAAAAAAAAAAGGTGTGAAAAAAAAAATAAAACAGAAAATAAAAAACTCCACATAGACGTGTTTATAGGTGTGGGCGTGTTTGTGTGGAATTAACATGTTCCTCCGTGTGTGCCTCGCTGTCCTCTGGGCACACGACGTGTTATGTATGTTAGTTCTTTAATTGATCGACGCTGCTGTTGGGCCGAGGAGTGGTGAACCTGCACAGGTGGACACCAGCAGATACATGGACGGCAGTAATGAAGGATTTCCTGACGTGTCAGGTAGTCTGAACATCTAGAAATGCACTTTTACAGAGAAGGTAGATGAGGAGTCTGCAGCCCTGTGAGCAGCAGTATGTAGGTACAGTGGTGCTTTGAGCTAAAAACTACTGTATAGACTGAATATAATCTGGATTTAACTCCTCTGTCTGGAGATGAAGGCCATATATTGGGAATAAAGATGCTGCCATCTTGGTCAGGTCATCGGAACCTACGTCTGCACAGTGATTGTGGGTTTAAGCAATTATATCAACGGCCAACCTGATTTAAACGCCTGTTTCAAGGAGCAGTTTGAAACAGTTATGGAGAGTTGGCATTACATCCCTTAGTGAGCTTTTCTTGTGTGTGAACAGAAGTCAGTAAATGGCCGGAATCTCACCCGCTTAACGGACATTCACATGATTAAACAGCGACAACAGACGCTGGCAGTAATTCAATCACACTTTCTGTCTTAGATTAATACACAGTAGAAACATGAAAACAGTCATTGACAACCCGACAATGACCCGCCTCCGCTCCGCTCTTCCAATAGACGACCCGAAACCCGTTTAAGGGCTGACGGCCCAAAACCATCAACCAGAGTACGATCGAGATCTTTTGGCTACACTTTTGGGGAGCTGTCAAAGCATGTCCATACATGTTCATGGTGAAATCAATCAATTACCCTGACACTCTTAATATGCTAATGCTAAGTAGCTAGTGTTCAACATCAGGGAGACGTGTTGACCATCAGTACGAACTGTCGAACCAAGACCATGAACTTTCCTAAACTTCACACCTAACTGGCGATGACGAATCATAAACATCATTATCATCAAAAGGTTTTGAAGGGCAGTGCGGCTTCCCGATCTGTCACCGAAACACCGCCTGTGACTTCTGAACTAGAGAAAGAAAACACTCAGTTTCTGGTGTTGATAAAATAATGATATTGTACAATATGGAGGCAGTCAGAAGGCTCCCGCCGCCTCAGAGTAACAATACAGAAACTTTCATAAATAGGGTAAGACAGAACTTCCATCGATTGGTTCCCGGTGAAATTACTGAATATTCATCAAGACTCCCACAGAAACACATGTAGGACACCAACCATCGGCTCAGATGGACACGTGGGTACATTTCAGAAAGACAAAAACAACCGGCTTGACCCCGAACGTCTTATATAAGACTGCCCTCTGTGTTTCTCCATAGCTGCAGGACCCGTCAACAATGACCTATGTAAACATCCTTGATACTATACACATGAGAGCACAAACAAATCCAGTTAATATATCTCTGTCCGTATGCAAATGACGATGAGGAGATGATTAACAAATTATAAATTATGATTGCCTAGCTACATGTGCTTCCCATTTGCACATCTACGCTTCACTTAGTTCAGACTGTTCCACACAAACTTTTAACTGCTAAAGCTTCAGTATGACGGTAAACCCCCAAAAAAACAGCCACCTCATCCAAAAACAGTTGCTCTGTCTGGGTATCATGTCAAAGTCTGCTCTACCTCAAATAACATTTCTCTCTAGTTACGGATCAACAGAATATTAAGCACCAGCGTCTTGTAATTACCACCTGTGGCAGCAGAGGGCGCCAACGCACACACTATATTTTGTTGCTCGAAAGAACGTTAATGAATAGTAAGACTAAAAACCTTCGGAGCTTTCTACACTAACATGAACAGAATAAAACAAACTGTAGCATGTTGGTTTGACAAAGGGCGGGGTGCACGGGGATCCTCTGTTCCTGCATCCTTCGCCATGACAGCCAAAAGGATTACAGTCTTGAATGATTACATGGTTGAGAAAGGGAGCGAGGATAAGAAGCCGGGTTTATCAAAAACACATATGAGGGTCGAGTGACGTAAAGTCTTAAAACAACTGAAAACCAGAAGAGAAGCACGTTTATTCAGCCGTTTACAGACGACTTACATGTGGGCATCAGTCCGATTGGAAATCAGTTCTTAGCACTGGTACAGTTGATAATAAGGTTTCCCCACTGATATCGTTCTTACTCTTCTTGTAAGACGCTATTACTTAATAATGAGGGTTTTTGATTATGAATCAAATAAATAGCGAGATGAAAGGTGGCAGTGAGGAGGAACTATCGCTGGCTGGGTCAGTGGGGACGACAACGGAAGGAGCGGCAGCGATAAAAGAGATGGGTAGACAAAGAGAACAGGACTGAAACATCCTCTCGTCTTTGAGCCCCGGGTCCTCGGCTATACGTCTCTTGTTTGGCCCACTTCTTTCCTGTCTCCCCCCACAGTCCTCCGACTCTACTCTCCATGTATTGTTCGAACAGGGGAACAACTTGGGGGAAAGGGAAGTTGAGGGGGCAATGTGATAGTTGCAATCATCTCTTCAGCCGCTAAGAAGCTTTCAGCCCCGAGGTTCTTAGTTCTCCATTCATTTTCGCTCTAATGGTGCCTTCCTCTCCTTTTCTCTAACCATGTTCCTCTTGATCTCCTTCTCCCTCAGTTCCTTTTTTTCCTCCATCTCTTTCTCATCTCTCATTCTTGCATTCTCGTTTCCTTTCAGCTATGCTTAGCCATTCTGCTTTCAGTTTCCCCTTCTTCCTCCTCCCCCCCCCTTTGCATCTCCTTTCATTTCTGCGTAGCCCTCGTCTGTTGCTTCCCCTCTTTCCATCTCGCCCCCTTTCTTCTCTCTAGCCCTTCCTTCTAATTCTCTCTCCCCGCTCATCATGGGGACAGTTAAATCCCTCGGTGGTTGGAGCGCAGAGCCACAGAGCTCTTTGATCGTTCGCAGAGAACCCGAAATTCTGACTGCCACTCTGGACGGAGCTCTGTCTGGTGTCTGCTCGCCGGATGCTGAGGGAGGAGCGCTCGGTTCCTCGCAGACAATCGTGTTCTACGCTCACCGGGAAGACACACACACGTGGAAACACACACTTCCAAGCAAGCGTAATTACATTTCATGAGGACCAAAGTTTCAACCAAACCAAATATCTTAAAATGTCCTTCATGAGCCCCCCCCCGAGCCCCTCCCCCCTCCTTTCTTTTATTCTCTGCCACTCGGTCCCGATACTTTACGGAGGCCTTTATCAGTAATATGCTGTTTAATCTCGCGAAATGAGAAATTATCATCAAACAAGAAATACGGACTGATGAATTCTGATTCAGAATGTGCCATTCCCCTCGCAATGACTTGAAATGTAATGAAATGATTCGGTCGTTTATAATGCATGAGCGCACGGCTCGTAATCAAACGAAATTGTGTTGTTCACTTGCCGGGGAAAATTAAATAATGATGATGTTCTTCAAAATGAACGCTTGGTGGGATTCAGATCCGGCAGGAGTGAGTTTGGAGGACTAATCTCATCGCATGTAATATATGATTTAGCTTAAATACGGTTGGATATTGATTTCCCATCATGGCAGGTGGATTGTTTCACATGTCTTCCCCCCCTGTGATGTTTTGTTATTTGCTTTCTTCTTCTGCAAAGTCAGTTCTGGGTCGTACGGCATTAAAAAGTGTCTCCTCAAGTGTCGTTTCTCTCCCCGATGCGAACAGCAAGTCTTAAATATTAATACTATATTCCTCATGTTCTGCCTGCACTAATAGATTGAAAGAAAAAAAAGGTGCAGAGGACGAAGCGATCCGTCATCTCTGAGTCGTATCTTTTAATAACCGCTGTCAGAGGAGAAACAAATACATGTCGAATCAAGCACGTTCCAGCCAGTGTCATCGTCACATTTATTCATGAGCCGGTGATATTTATTGGGGGATATGAAAATCCATTTGTGTTTAACACTTTGTCTCAGTTGTCAGCTGTGGGAGAAACAATGTGAACGTTTAATAAAAGGCTTGAATCCCCCTTAAATCCCTCTGCTTTTATTTGACGCTCGGTTCAATACTCTGATTACGGCAGATTGTGACGTGGGACAAAGATCTCCCCGCCGCACACACACACACACACTAATAGCAGCGTGGCTCTTTGTGGTAAAACAGAAGCACTGTAAGAAAATGCGTTTGAGGAACACACACTCGTGCACACACCACCCGTCGTTGTGTTAAGCCAGTGGAATTGATGTGCCCCTAAGCCTGATCTTTTCCATGCATTATGCCCCAAGGAGAGCGCTGTTGAATGGTGGTGGCTGCCACTCACTGGAGTATAAGCTCGGGATCAGACTGCAGAGGTAAACACACACACACACACACACACACACACAAGTGAGCGGTGACATACACACAAGTCAGATGAGAGCCAAGGTGGGGGCACGAATGCAAAAATTTTCGAGGAGGCAACATACATTTTCCGGCGGCAGCACATTCAGTTTTTTTTAATGCATGCACACGCATACAATCGTTCCTTCTCCTTCCTTCTTTTCAATCAGTCTCTCTCACACACACACACAGACACACAGTAACATTAACACTCACCTCTAAGCTACGGGATGAAACCTGCACAGTGTGTCTCTGCCTCATGCTGGCTTAGCCACGGGGCTGACGAATACTGAGGGGATAGAAAGTGGAGATGAAGACATATGACAAAAAAGCCCTGTAAACAAGACACACTCAAAAACACACATTTCCGAGAACGTGCAGGTAACACACTTACAGGAGGGAGGGGGGTGAGGGGGGGGGGGGGGGGGTCCGGCC
>CAAKHC010016497.1:63084-82323 GCA_901007825.1 Macroramphosus scolopax | reverse complement strand
TAAGCTTGTGATATCATGCTTGTAGACGCTCACTGTTAACTCAACGTTACGTCAAATCAAACGTAACACCAGTATGAAGACTTGTGAGGCATCGAGATAAATGGACTTGTTCAGGGCAGCTGATCGAAATAAGAATTAACACTGGAAATGAAGCAATATAAATGGTTTAATCGTCAGACTGTGTGCTGATGTGTGTGTGTTGTAGGAGTCCCATGAGCTCGGCCAGCAGCTGCGTGTCACTCAGCAGAAACTTCAGACTTCACTGCATCAGCTTGAGGAAACTCAGCGTCACTGTGACATTCTGATCAGTGAACTGGACGCCACCAAACTGCAGAAGAAGGAGAAGGTGAAGGAAACACATGGGATAAAGTATCACGTGTTGAGATTGTTCCGCTCATCTGACGCTCTGCTACCACCAGGGATGTATTGCGAGTGTTAAAAGACCTGGTGTTGTATGTTTGTGTGTCAGGATGTCCGACTTCGTTGTGTGGAAGAGGAGCTGGCACTGAAGGAGGATCGCTGGCAGCAGGCGGAGGCCAGCTTGCAGAGCATGGTCACCTCTTTAGAGCAGGAGCTGGAGCTGGAGAGGGAACAGCACAACAAGGAGGTGGAGTAGCTCCTGAGGCCTCAGAGTGTTCTGCATCTAACACATTAAATCAATCCAGGAAATTTGAGACAACAGTCTGTAATTTACAGCTCAAACATTCCGTTCAAAAAACTCCTGAAATTAGAAGCACTCAGCTGTTTTACCAAAGTGCTGCGATGAGTCATTCTGCATGAATTTGGAGCTTTGTTGTTTGTTTGTAATCTTGTTGCTAAGATTGTAATTTGGCATTATGACGACCGTTTCATGCTGATGTGACTCTGTTAGTCAAGCAGAATTCACTTCCTCCTTTGTCAGTATTCTCTTCTCCTTCTATGCTATTTGGATCTTGCGGCTTCTTGATGACGATCTCTGAACCTCATCGTGGGGTCTGTTACCGTCTGATTCCTTTTCCCCTTTAGTTTACTTCTTTTTCACCGTGTGACTTCCTCATTTCCCAGGTTCTCTTCTTCACCCCTCGTTTCTCCCACACTCAGCTGATAACTTCTTCATTCACAGAAGAGCTGGAACAAACGATCCTGGACTTTTGGAGCAGCTGCTGATATTTCTGATTTAAAAAAAGGGATACAAATCTATACATTGCCAGATATACTTCAAGTATCAAAACTAAAAGCTCTAATTATGAGAAATTATTACGTCATTATCATGAACATAGTAAGTAACAGTAAAGCTAATTGATACTGTACCAGTCATTGGCACAATCTGTTCCAGTTGGCTTGGTCAGTGCCATCCAACGTGCACTCTCGTTGACGGCTCCAGGACGTGGAAGCTCCTGTTGGTTTTAATGAGGAGTTGATGGACAGGTCAGAGTGAAGCCGCCAGGTTCATAACAAAAAGGGCGGAGGAGCCCTTAAACAATAGACTCAATCCCAGTTTATTCTCATTGGTGTGTTTTTCCATCCTTCCTCAGCTGGAGTCCGTGCAGCTGTCTCGAGGCCAGCTCCTCAAAGTCTCTGAGCACATCTCCTGTACCATGCGCTCCTCCCAGGAACAGCTCACTGTTGAACTTCAGCAGAGCCAGACCCAGCTCGAGCAAGCCATGGCTCGTTGCAAGGACGCGAAAGCCCGGCTGGAAGAAACTGAGGCCGAACTGAATCTGACCCGGGCCACAGCCAGTCATCTACAAACACAGTTAGCCCAGAGCCAGAGCCAGTTACTTCAGAGGGAAACCAAGCTGGAGAAAATTAGGATTTTGTACGAGCAGGTCAGGGCACAGAACAGTCACCTCCATGTCCAGCAGGAGCAGCTTAGTGCCCAGTTAAACCAGGCCAGATTCCAATCTGCTCAGCTCCAGACTCAGCTCTCCTCCTCTCAGAGGTCCATAGAGACCTCCAGTGAGTCCCTGCTCATAAAGGTAAGATTCTAATGGAGCTAAAATTGATTGCAGTAAATGGCTTTTCAGTCTATTAATGTCACTTCTCATCTCTCTGCAGGAGTCGGAGAAGACGCGTCTCCAAGCCAGGATCTCCAGTCTGGAGCGAGCTGCTGACCGCCAGAATCTGCCTCTGTATGATCACCCTCCCCCCCTCCCTGCTCTGCAGAAATTCCCACAATCCACTGATCACTGCTCGTCTACCCACTCCCCCCCTGCCTCTCCCAAAAAGCTTCCAACAGCTGTCCGCTCGGCTCAAACTTGCCCGTCACCCAAAGCTCATGCAGACCTTCAACCCACCTCAGTCTCTCATCTGTTTGGCCAAACTGAAAACCACCAAAGTTGTGATTGGCTGCAGAGCAGCAGTATCAATTCGTCCCTGGATCTCCCTCAGAGCCTGAAGGACACACTGAGGGAGGCACTAAGCCAGCAGCCGTGGGAGTCGTCTGATCCAGACACGGTGGACCACAGCTGGCAGGGACTCAGCTCCACTGAGTCCACAGTGTCCTGTGACCCCTCCTTCGACCCCCTCACATACATGGTGGACACAAAGCCCAACATGGGCCTTACCTTGATGCAGGAGGGAGGTGATGAGCAGACGAGTGAGATGAGGAGGGAGTCTGTGTGCACCCTGGTAGATCAGGAGGGAGAGGAGGAGGATATGAGTTCACTGACTGGGATGCTGAGGTTTGTTACCCAAACGTTAGCAAAGCAGGAAGACCTGTCCTGACGGAGCTGGTGACACCCCTGGTAACAACCCCCCTCCTTTCCGATAAGCCGATAATTGATTAATTCTTTGTCATTTTAATAGTCAAACTACACCTGAAGAACTACAGTATATAAGACAGTGATGATGCATGGGCTTAGCGAAGAGATGATACACTAGATGGTGCTGCAGATGTCAGTTGAGTTTAAAGCCCCTGAAATTTAGTTTCAAATTTCAATTTGAAGAGCAGGAATTCTTACAAGATACATTAAAATATTAATATAAACAAACAAATACGATTATATATCGAGAACAAGCCAAACTTCATCTAATCAGTTCCACATGACAAGTCATGTGTTCAGTGTTTCTGCACTCTGATTGGTGCACAGAACTAATCCTCTTTTTCTGAAGTGAAATTCCAACCAGTGAGAAAAGTAGGAACTACGGAAACATCTGAAATGTCTCATTTAAATTACCTGAACCGCTTGACAGGACATCATCACAGGAATCGGTTTTCAGGGCTTCAGTGTAAAAGTGTGTTTGTCTTATGATGAGTTGGCTGCAGATCTCTTCCACTGACGTGAGCTTGTGTCACTTCTAGAGGGACTTCAAGGAGACATGAAGCTGAATTACCAAGACGAAGTTGGAGAGACGAGTTGTTTACTACTGTGTGTACTACTGCAATACTGTTGTCCTACATTCATTTACATTTCTCATGAAGTCAGTTCCTTTGATAAATGTTCTTAAAATCCAGCTGCAATATCATGGAGAGGATCAATTATCTGTCCTCTTTGTACGACCACGATGTTCCCGGCTATAAATGACCAGCAGTGATGTTTCATATAAATGTAGCATTTGTGTTTTATGTTTCATCCCTTCCGATGCAATATTTATACATTTTACATGATTTGTAATAAATATTTTTTTTTAAATATTTTATTATTATTATTATTATTATTTTCTACATGTGCGAGTGTTTTGTCTTCCTCTATTTCTCCAGAGGAATTAGAAACCTTGTTTGCAGCAACATCTGTTTTCAAGTTCCCACGATGTTGGTCGCTGTGCGGTCCTGTTACCATAGCAACTCCGTTTTCTGTCTGTGAGTGGAATGTTTGGCTCGGGACCGCAAAGAAGGTCAAGCTGCAACTGAATACAGACTCAAGCAGGTTACAAAGGATTTGCTTACATAGTAAGATGTGATCATGTTTAGTCTGTGCATATTTGTAGTTTTTACTTCCTAAAACATGATGAAGCTTTTAACTCATCAGATTAAGTGCTGGTAGTTCTAGCTCAGGTTTTATGGATGTGAAACTAGTGAACTTGTTTTATTTTGAAATCTTAACTGTGTGTAACACCTTCCTGTTGCTAATTCAGATTAGATAATACCTTCACATGTACTCCTCTGGGGTCGCAGGGGCTCCCAAACCAGGCACCTCTGTTTACATTAACATGGCAGAGTGAAAGGGCTCAAAGAGATCAGCGTTGGAAAGAGGGTGTTGTCCGATGAGTACTCGTGTAATAATGTCGAACCATGAGTCAACATGTGACTGTTATGGCTTGTGTGATCTCAAGATGGTCTCTAATTTTTAACCCTGTTTTTTTTAATCCTTTTTGTGTGATGGGCTGATAGGTGCTGTTACTCATGTCTGCTCAGAGGTCCCTAGTACATTACTTACATCCATAGCAAAATAAAACGATCACCACCGTTTGGCAGGCAGTTTACTGGCAAGTTCAGGCTGCACATGACAAAGAGTGATGACCTGCCTGTATGTGGGGGGGCTGTTCATATTAACACTTCCTCACCACAGGTCTCGATAGTTAGCAGGCTCACGCTGTCTTTGTGTGTCGGTGAGCCACAGGGTTTATTGCTGTGTATGTATGTGGATGTTGCTATTGGAGATAACCTGCAAACAAGCCATCCACTCTCACTGTGGGGGTTGGAGGTCTAACAGCAGCCGGAGTGAGCAGACGGACCATAGTGGTACTTCTGAGCTTTACAGACGGTTGGTAAATCAAGCCGATGTCTTTTAGACTTTGTGCATTCACGAAGAGTTTTCTCTTTGTTTCTTCCTTTTTTGGATTTCTTCAATGTTTAGTACATTTTCAGCTTAGAGGATGTGGTCACCTCAGTAGCATGTTGCACGCCATCTGGCTCAGTTCCAGTTCCTTTTGCGCAAAAAAGTAGCAGTTCTCCCTTTGTTTGACTCTGAGAGTCAATCTTCTTCTCTACTTTGATATTCTCATACACTTGGCTCACTGTTGGCTAAAGATAACTAACATATAAACATCAACAATGATGCTGAAAAGAATGCAAAAGCACCATGATTAGATTTCACATCAGATGTTTTATGAACTTAATGACTGTGCACCACAGCTGTGAAACATCAGTCCTGCTGCACACACTGTCCTTGGCAGGACACGTAACACCAGCATACAAGAAAGATGGAAATTTAAAACAATGTCCTCTAAAAAACATTTTTATTATACGGTAAGCACACTGTTTCTTTTGCAGATGATATCCTACTATATGTTGACTTCACTCTGTAGCCATATATTTTAAACGCAGGACTAGGACTGTGACATCTTGCTCTGTTACAGTCACTGGGACTAATTTCCTTCTCTATGAGTCAACAAGGGCCTGTGTTGTCCTTATCTGTCTGCCCACACATCCAGGAGCTCGAAGACCTGTGACGTGGATTCCCTGGAAAAATCTCCAAATCTGTGCTCGTCTTTATACAACACAGCAGCAACATCTGTCACAAGTGTTAAACTGGCACTGATAGTGTCTTTGTGCAGACAGTTTGTTCTCACTGGCAGCCATGTCAGCAGTGATGATGATGCCTGCAGGGAGACGGGATCTGCAATATCTTTTTCTTAAACTTAGATAAGTAAGATAAACATGGACCCTGTGAATAAATCCACATCAAAAGAAGCTGAGATTGCAGAACCTGATCAATCACACTCTTAGTGGAGTTTTTCTGGACTATGTTGTTATTTGAAGTTCAACCCACAACAGCATGAAACAGGCATGAATGGTTGACATTGGGTAAGGTCGTTGTTATCTCCTCCCATAGTGCTGGACAATCACCAAGCTGCAGCTCACTGGGTTTGACCTTTCCCTGAATAAACCGAACCCTCATACAGAAGATGGGGGAGTGGGTAGTCACCATTACAACCCTGCACACACTCTGGGACAAGTAGATAACAGCCAGGCCGGGTTTTGTATCAATACCAACCTTTTATTTCGACTTTTTTACTATTTTTAATCACAATTTCATTCAGTGAATGCAGATATAATGTTATGTGTCATCAGTGCTCTCCTCAAACTCTTCGGAGCTGCTTTAAATTTTCTTACGATGTTGTTACATCCAAGTTACTACCAATCTTAATTGTAACAGTTTTCCAATCCATCATTGATTTTTATATCCACATTATTCGCTGCAAAAGTGTTTTTATATTTCTCTTGTAACTTCATGTTTGATGACCTCACATCCCGCTGTGTCAGCCTTGGGTAGTCAGTCTAATCCGTTTTGGGTTGGGTGTATTGTTGCTAAGGATGTGCATCAGTCAGCTGTCAGAAACAATGGGGCTCCAGCCAACCATTCGCCTGCGTGCCACATCCTGTTAACCGATAACGCCAACTCGACCGGCTCTCTTGCACCAGCCCGCAGATAAACAAATGAGTTCACAGTGCTGAAGCAGCCTCCTCTCTTCTAGGTCGGTAGGGATGGAATTAGATCAATATTACAAAAAATATACAGACTGAACTAAATGGTGGAGAAATCTCTTGAACTGCAGGGACGACACTGCGACCTTTATGCAGATGTTTACCAGCTGCTCCAGCTTGTTCTGCATCATGGACACTATGACACAGCGTGCAGGCCAATAATAACTTTTTACAAATAACAACATGAGGAAATGGCCACACACTCATCCCACTCTCATTCTGCAAAATGCAAAAAGACGTTGTGTTTGTGTGCTGCTAATCTGTTTCTTTTACATCAAACCTTCACAATAAAAGTTTGTTTAATTTCACTATGTGCCTTGATGTAAACACATCATTCCCCTTTGTGTGTAACATTTATGGTAAACACAAGCTGCTCATCACCCCTGAGGTCGGAATCTATATAAATACAGGCAGATGCTGGGAGTGGCCTGTGTGCCTCCATGTTTGAACAGGGATTAACTGTGTTCAGACTCGGTGCAAAGTGGCAGGGCCGTAACTATAATATATATCAGGGGGCGCAAAGAAAGGTGTCGGCTTGAGTCACATGACTCTTGGACGTGAGTCAGACTGGAAAGACAAATGTGAAGATTTCAGACTTTAGTCTTTGACTTTAAGAAAGATGACTCAAGTATTGGAAGATTAATAACAACCATTCAACACATTAACTTCATGATTTTAGCTCTGCAGGAAGTTGTGTTCAACCTGTTTGATACGATGGCACATACGCCTTCACCTCCCCCCACAAACACCTTGTGTACGTGCTCTTCCATTTCGGGCTGCTCACGTAATTTTCAACCAGAGTCTGCACAGACGTGATCAGGAAATGCAGCCGCGGTATCGTGGTCCCGCCCAGCTCGACCGCAATCAATAGACAATCCTGTTCACCGTATATTACCATTACATCCCCTGGACCTTCTTGCGTTCAACACAAACAGAAGTCTGTAAATTCCTCCTCAACCGTAACTTCATTAAGAGTAGCTGTCAATCATGACGCCACTTCCCCTTTTTTAGCCTCAAATAATGAATTAAAACCAAGCTTATCAGAATAATAAACACTTGAACATACCTCAGTGTGATAAGAAATAAGAACCACCTAAACTGACTGATATCATCTTTCAGATAAATACATCTCACAAACGTTTTGGTTCGGCCATCCTTTGACATGGAGGGGCGGGGCTTATGGGCTATACTGTATCCTGCCACCAGGGGGCGATCAAGATCTTTTGGATTCACTATAAGTATGATGTCTGCCATCATAACATTTTGCTAATTAACTAAATAACCAACTAACATTAGCTATCACAGCTAAGTTCTTTTAAAGTTAAATTATTCAAACTTTGACCGAGTTGACTCACTGTTGATTCAGTGAGCACCGATTTTGTTAATAAAAAAAACTTAATAATGTATATTGCAATACACAATTAGACATCATTTTAAACATTATTTGCATACAGTAGATGGTTCTCCACCTTCTGTTGTGGGTTCATCTTCATCATTGCCTCCCCAAGTCGTTACTTTATAACCTGAATTCTAAATATTTTCCAAACAGATGAAAGCTTCATAGATGAGAACACGGTGTAAAGAAGTCATCCTCTGTGTACACGCAGGCTGAAAGCATCTTTAGCTTCGCTGCTCCTGCCAACCAATCAGTGCGCTCTCTTCTCGGACGCACCCTCCTCCTCCTCTTCCTCCTCCTCCTCCACTACTCATGAATACGTAGACAGTCTGTGTCCGACTCACTCCCTCATCTAAAACCTCCACCAGCGGTCCTGATCCTCCCTGATTCATCTTAAAATGTGAGTTCACGTCTTCATGCATCTTTAAAGGACATTCCGTGTATTTGCAGGGTTTCTGATTCAGCGGCTGCATCGTGCGTCGCCGAGGTTTTGCTGTTCTGTCTGACTGTTGTAAAGTTGCGATAGTACTTCCAGATGTTCTGCTTCTGCACAGCAGCATGGAAAAAAACAGATAAAGGAGCATTTCGGTTCGTTTTACTCGCAAAACCTCTTTTCCTGTAATCTGGAAACTAAACGTTCAGGCTTATGATGAGAGTAAAAGACGCGGAAAAACTGCATCAGGAGAGCAACAAGTAAGAGTTTGGATGTTATGTAATACTCAAACAAGGAGTAGCTAGAAAAAATTAGATTAAAGCGAATAGAAGCAATTATTGCTGTCTGGTAGGCGATGAATCAGTTGGAGTTCTTGAATTAGATCAATTAGATCAGCAGGATTCCAGCCTGTCTGCTCTGCTGCTGTCACGCAGTGTTTCTGCTTTTCCCCTCATGGATCTGCAGTATTAAGTCTCCTCAGTGCAGCACATGTCCATTAGTCTAAGTGAGGTTTGTCCTCGATGCAGCAGTTATTGATCAGACTCCTGCAGGAAGTCTGCTGAGTGTTTTCTCTGCTGTAACCTGAGCTGCTCATTAAACACACACAGCTGAGCAAACCTGACAACAACACTGGTTGTCGGGTCGCTGATGGTGATGTTGGATGACTGGATTATCTCTGAGTGGAGTGAACGGCAGGTGTCATCAAATATTATCTTTAAGTGTAAATAATCCACCCTGCACACGGAGCAGGTAAAAGGTGGGTGCAGTTAGTGGACTGTGGGACATGGCAAGTTCAAACCATGTGTGTTAGTGAGGAAGTGGACACTGTGAGTATTTTGTCATCACAGTCGACGTCAGCTTCGCTGCAGCAATAATCCTGCTGCCACACTGACTTGTAATCTGGCTCTTGTGTAATCGGGGAAAACCGTAATCTGCATTATCTTGCAACCTTGGTGCTGCAAAAACTGACTCTCCTCCGAAGACAATTTATCACATATTGTATTCACTTCAATCCTGTGTGTGGACAATGAATTGCATATAGTAAGTAACGCTCGAAAGTGATGAGGAGTGAACTGATAGCTAGTTGATAGATACTTCCCTAATGAACAGAGGACTGACTAGTAGAGGTGAACGTGTGAATTGCTCCTACTGATCAACTTCTTCTTCAGTTGTTTATTATGACACTGAACCAGCTGCTGAGTGGCCCTTTGTGATCAGGCATTACTGCGATATTGGGAATATGGTGGAAAAATGTTGTTACCTCACATGAGTGGACTTTTGATACAAATATGACAGAGCAGCAGATGTGCCAGCAGCAGCAGATGACTTCAGGTTTAAGAACTAGTTTGTCTGGTCTAAAATAAACACTGACAACCCGACCATGGTAATAGGCCTCATGTCAGATAACATGTATTTATAACTGACTCTAAGTCATGTCCTGTTGAGAATCATGTTTTTAAACCAAAGGAGTGTGTGGTACATCCTCCTCAGGGTCCTCGGCGTTGGGTTTGCATTTACAAGCCTGCAGATGAAACAAAACTTTGCAAGGCAATGACATTTAAATGAGCTCTTCTGTCTTCCTCTCATTGACTGCCGCAGCCTCCTCCTCCTCCTCCTCTCTCAGAACCATCATGGTTTCCCATAGGGAGTTTGTGGGTGCCGGGAAGCAGCCGGGTATGCAGGTGTGGCGTATCGAGAACCTGGACCTGAAGCCGGTTCCCAAGAACCTGCATGGCAACTTCTTCACAGGAGATGCCTACCTGCTGCTCTTCACCACCTCAGCCCCTTCGTACAACATACACATGTGGCTGGGTAAGACGAGGACACGCCCTGCGCAGCTCTCTGCTAACCAGGAACTGAACTCCTTCTACGAAACGCCTTCACCTCGTTCAGATTCAAACATATATTACTTCTTTGCTTCTGTAGTTTTGCTTTGCACAAACATGGACAACGTGCTGCATTTGAAATGTTGCTGCTTATCTTGCTTCACAAAGGACTTTGCCATATGGCTTTCAAAACAGGAACCACGTTCAGAAATAATTTACAGAACACTTGGCAGAAGAAGCCTTTTTGCATTTGGGTGTGTAGTGTCGTCTCCTCTTGTGTTTTACCTCCGAGCGGTTCTGATGTTTTGTTTTATGTGAGCTCAGCAAATCAACATCCTATAATTCAATCACATACCTGAAGTGGATAAAAAACACTTTTAATTAAGAGTAACTGTGTTATGACTGCTACTTACTAACCAAAGTAAAACATTCACATGAGAAGTAACTTCCTCTAGTGACTATTCACAGACTCCATATGCAGATTGTTTGGGTTAATAATATTTGCATTGAAAAAAACCTGTTCTCAAACATCCAGCCAGTCACAGCCGATGTTGCTTCAAGTCTTCAGAGGCTGAGAGATAAGTTGAAACTTGTTTGTGTGTTGCTGCACTATAGCTGTGTGGCTTTTTGAGTGAGATCAGCCGGCTCATGTTGATACTGAAACATCCTCTTCCGTGATTCGCTCACACAGAAGGACATTTTGACACACAGCGATTTTCAATTTAAAATTCTCATGCTTTGTAAATGTCCAGTTATATAATAGAGACAGTCTGACTCATGTTGGTAATACCCCTGTAGGCCACAGGACACAGGCGCCAGTCTCTACATGTTTGCGCTGCTTCCTGCCAGGCCTCCCTCCCGTGCCAGCAGACAGATGGGCCTTTTAGTCCTCCGCTGCCAAAGTAACAACCTGTAAGAATTCGCAGTAGGAATAAAATGAGCATGTCTGCAATGGATGCAGTCATGAGTAGTTTTATCCGTGTCCTGTGCCATATGACACTGGAAGCAGGATAGAAGGCAGCAGATGTGGTCGATGTTTTTCAGAGCCTCCCTGCCGGACTCAGCTGTGCCATAAGGTCACTGCAGTTGGGAGCTCTGAAGCAACTTAACACTTTAATGAGGAAGTTGATCTTTGCAGAAAAGAAGTGTAACCGAGTTGAGTGCTAACGGCTCCTCTCTGCTTCCAGGGGATGAGTGTTCACAGGACGAGAGCGGAGCCGCGGCAATCTTTGCCACGCAGCTGGACGACTTCCTGGGCGGAGGGCCGGTGCAGTTCAGGGAGGTGCAGAACTCCGAATCCAACACCTTTCTTGGGTACTTCAGGTCCGGCATCAAGTACCAGGTGAGCTTCAGTGTGCAGCGGGACAGCGTGTGGAAATGATCTCAGAGGTCGTTACATGATTACTGCAAGTCAGACAAAAGTACTGAAACACCAAAGTTGGTTTACTTTTTTACTTGTATTTAATTTGTCTTATATAAATGTGATTCCCTTTGGTCACGTTATTCAAATGAAACAATCAGTCTTCAATCGGCCACTCACATTTCGTAGAAATACACAAAGCCGACGTTGCTTTGTGTTAAATGTTTCACAGGCAAATGAGACTAAGAGCTCCCAGCGTCTCTTTTACAGATGCCAACATGCTGGTGTTTATCCACTACATTGTTTATCCTGTTCACCATCAGGGTTCATGCTCTGAGGACCACGAATATGGAACTTCCCAGCAAGCCATCCAGAAGTTGATGAGATAAAAATATATCAGTTGGGACGGACCGACCAGACGTCGGCCGCATGAACAAATGTTTTCCTAATATGCTCTCAGTTTTGCATTCCACATCGTGCGGCTTGTAAAGTGAACAGATTCTATTTCCAACAGAGGCATGGAGAGTTATTATGACAATCTTTGACCTTGATATATCTTTCGGTTTAATGATTGTCAGCGTCTTGATACTTTTCCGTGCTGTTAAGCTAATGAGTCTGAAGTTCACAGGACACACGACCTTCCCCCCCCCGATGTTTACATCCCAGGGTGTGTCTGACTGCAGCTGAAGCAACCAGCCAGTTCAAAGCAGGACATTTGGAAGGCAAAAGCCACGTTTGACTGCCCATCTGTTTCCCATTGAAATAAAACACCATCCAAACTCCCTCCCAACTTTGGTTGGATGCAATTACCAAATTTCTTGTTTACTACTTTCTGAAAAGTTGAAGGGTGGAAACTCTGCTCTGCATATGTGCAGGATCTCGGCCGCACATGTAATTATGAAACATAATCCAGAAATAGAGCGAGGCGCTGAACAAACCTTCATTATTGCTTCTTCAAGGAGGTTCTGTGTTCACGGCCATTCGTTTGTTTGTTTGTCACCAATGGAAAAAACAGAAATGACACAAGAATAAATAAATGAATAAATGCAGAAACATAAATCAATGTAAATGAACAAATACAGAAAAAAACACATAAATATAGAAGAAATACAGATTATTTTCATTACCAAAATATGTTTTTATTTACTCATGTATTTATTTATTTAGGACGTTCAAGGAAAATTAAAGGAAAATTGCAACACATTGCAAGATGTGTTGATGGAAAACATTCATGCATCTACAGTGATAACATCTAATAATGTGGAGGACGCAGTGCAGAGTCTGATAGAGGTTTATTACAGACGGCTGCTGGAACTTCGTCGGGCACTTCTTGTCCCGAAAATAGTTTTGGTAGCTTTGTGATCAGGAAACAATCTTTCCATTAGAACAAACAGTGTCTACGTTGTTGCCATGGAAAATTTGACTGCCTGTCTCTTGAGAAAGGCACAAAGACGAGCAGCATGAATGTGGTTTCCACTCGGAGGCCTCATCCAGATGCTGACAAGCCTCTGTGCCTTTGTGGGTAAATGTTAAGTCCTCGCTGGACAGTTTAAGAACAGCGAAGTTACCCGGCTTCATGTTATTTGCTTTAGTTTCTGCTCGATGAAAAGCGTCTGAAACATTAACATCAGTACAGTCACTTCCTTTCCCTCCAGTGGAACGTGTGTCTGTCGTTCATCTGCTGCGATTCATTTGCATGTCTTGTAAATACCTGTTTTGTTTTACGGCTTCACCAAGGACGGCACGTTACGAGACAATCCTGCCTCTAAGGTACAAAACTGTTGCACAGAAGAGACATGATGCTCCTTTATGTCCAGACCCAAAGCATCATGTTACTTTCATTCTCCCCCATTTGATGGAAGTTTACTTGTTGTGTGAGCTGTGATTCATAGTCTGTACTTTAATCACATCACCTGGCAATAGAGTTTACAGTCCTCTATTGTTCTCTAACGTGTTGCGTTCAACCCATTTCACCTTCACTGTGCCACGAGTTCTCGCTCCACACATCCTGTCTGAAACCTTTTTCCGCTGAGCGTATTTGTCTTTGGTTGTTCAGCAACGCATCAGCCATAATCCAAATAGGATGTGTGAGTAGGATGCGAGGGTTGGACATGTTAGTCCCCTCATCCGTGCTCAAGTGCAGATTCAGCTTCAAATCAAGCTGGGACGTTTGCATAGTTTTTCTTGTGCAAACCCTCAAATGAATCATTGATTGTCTTACAGAAAGGAGGGATAGCATCTGGCTTCCAACATGTGCTGACCAATGACATGAGCGTGAAGCGCCTGCTTCACATCAAGGGTCGCAGGGCCATCAGAGCCACCGAGGTGGACATGTCCTGGTCCAGCTTCAACAAGGGCGACTGCTTCATCATCGACCTCGGGAAGGTCTGTTGGCGTATTATGTGGATATGTTAGTGAGTGATGGAGGAAGAACTTCTGTCCTTTATTTATGTAAAAGCAGCAACACAAACTTAAAATATACTATATTATAAGTACAGTACAAGTATAATAAGATAAATGTGCTTTGTTATATTTCAACAATATTGTGTTTGCAAAAGTGTGTATCTGCATGTATCCTAACATCTGGACTATTTATCGTATATTAGCAGAGATGACGGTGCCTGTTATAATAATAATGACATGGCCCAGATACCGTACCCTTCAGATGTAGAGCGACAACTTCACAACGTTCGTTTCCTCTCCTGCAGGACGTCTATCAGTGGTGCGGCAGTGAGTGTAACCGCTTCGAGAGGCTGAAGGCCTCCGAGGTCGCCATCGACATCAGAGACAACGAGAGAAACGGCAGAGCTAAGCTGCACATGGTGGACGAGGGGGAAGAGCTGGCAGCGATCATTGAGGTGACACACACACACACACACACACACACACACACACACACACACACACACACACACACACAAACACACACACACACACACACATCTCTCCTTCTCCTGTGGATCGCAGCCACGTACAAACTTTTTCGACCCAAACGTGATTTCTTATGAGCTTAAGCTGTAAGTGCTACTGACGCTTTTCACGGCCAGTGAGTTAGTCAGCGTGGGAACGGGAGGACACAAAGCCGCCCTTTGTAATCTGCATGCTCATGTGCCAACTCTGTGCCAAGGCGGCATTGTAAACACTTCTTTCAAGTAGGGGGAGCAAACTGAAGAGAAGCCTAATGAGGGGTTGGAGGGGGTTGGTTTGGTTTTCATACTGTCGCTGTAGAACATGGAGTCTAAAATAGGTTACAGTAAAATAGATTTCTGTTTTGTGCTAATTATGACGAACAGAGGCGCAGTGGTTGATTTTTCTTGTTAATGTTTAGGCTCTGGGGCCCAAACCCTCCATCCCACCTGGTACACCCGATGACGAGAAGGTGGACACCTCAAATAGAAAGAAGGGTGCCCTCTACATGGTGAGTTACATGACCTATTGTCAGCTGATTGAAATGCATGACTTGAATTCGGGGTTAGAAAGGCTTGAGCATTACAACCTTGAATCCAGTCCCCTTGAATTCAGAACATGCCCACATTGCTGCGGTGGAGTTCATGTGACCATTTCTGCACCATAATGTTCTGCAGATCTCCGATGCATCGGGTTCCATGAAGGTGTCCGTCGTCGCTCCATCCAGTCCCTTCAAACAGGCCATGTTGTCTCCTGAGGAGTGTTACATTCTGGACAACGGAGTGGACAGGAACATCTTTGTATGGAAAGGTGCCAACAAGACTATAGTTTCCATAAAACTACAGAGATTGGTGTTAAATAAACTCCTTACTGTTGTGCACACTTAATGATAAATGCATGAAAAGTACTGAATAACTACAGACTTTGTAAAATAGCACTGCATTAGTTCAAACTGTACATCCGGCCTCAGCCTGTTGGTAGGAAGTACAGTGAAATCATAACATGTTTTTGAGACTAATGACCTCCTCCCTGTATCCTTATTGCCTTGGACCAGGTCCCAAGGCCAACATGTCAGAGCGTAAATCAGCCATGTCAGCAGGCCAGAAGTTCATCAAAGACAAGGGATACTCCAATAAGACTCAGGTAAAGCTGTCATGAACATACTCTGTCTGAAAAACTGCTCCTCTACTGTAAAACGGTAGAAAATATTGAGGCAAGCAATTCACACGTATACTTATATGTCACGTCTGTAGAGGAAGATAAAACAATGGTTAAAATAATATTCCTCCCTGGCTCGTTTCCCTTGCAGATCCAGGTGCTTCCTGCGGGAGCTGAGACAACCTTGTTCAAGCAATTCTTCGGTGACTGGAAAGACAAAGATGAGACGACTGGCCCGAGCAAGGCCTACAGCATCGGCCGCATCGCCAAAGTGGACCAGGTGCCCTTTGATGCGTCCACCCTGCACTCCAACAAGGCCATGGCAGCTCAGCATGGCATGGTGGATGACGGCAAAGGCAAAGTCCAGGTGAGGGTGTGTTTAATACTGAAGAAAATAACAAACAGTGTCATGGATGAGCTGTGTAAAACATGTGTGGCTTGGCTTTTAGATCTGGCGTGTGGAGAATGGTGAAAGGGTTCCTGTGGACCCGTCTTCCTATGGTCACTTCTATGGTGGAGACTGCTACCTCATCCTCTACAGCTATAGAACTGGCGGCCGGGAGCAACACATTATATACACCTGGTGTGTGTGACGGATGCTAACTCTGTGTTCTAAAAGTACCTTCATACATACTCTCAGATGTAGTATTATTATTATAAGAGAGTATGAATTATACACCAGGAATTCGGTACACATGAAGCTCCCTGACTGAGACTATGTGTTTGTTACGTCGACAGGCAGGGGCTGAAGTGCACACAGGATGAGCTGGCAGCTTCAGCGTTCATGACAGTAAAGCTGGATGACTCAATGGGAGGATCCCCGGTTCAGGTTAGAGCTTGTTAACCTAACGTTTTCTCACCTGTGCATCACAAAACTAGTTCAGTCTGTACAATTCCATCGTTTTCCCTGAACTTCAACAAGTACTTGTTCAGTCTGGGGTTATACGTGTAATATCCTGATTTGTTTAGTAGATGTGGTCATGAGTTGTTGTCTTTCAGTTGTGGAAGAACTTCCAGCCATATATCCAAACTGAGAAGTAAACCAGAACTTGTTATGCAAGATTAATTAACAACCTACTTTAACAAGTAGCTCATAACAGACATACCTTGTAGAAATGTTCTTTTGTAACGAGACAAACACGTATGGAAGGCATCTCAAACATCCACTGTGAGAAAAACAAAGTGAAGTTGTCCCTCAGTGCTGATGATTGTTTAGCTTCTTAGAACTATTAACCCAAATCATTGGTGAGCATTTAGTACAGCTGATCAATCTCTAAGTACTTCTGTAGTATCCTCATTTTGCTGCCCTGAAAAACAAAACCACCTCGGATAACCAGCAGAGGGCAGTGTTCCTTTATCAATCTAGAACATCTTCCCTGTGATGACAGAGTCTGCCAGCAGGCGGTGCTACATCACCTCCAGTGATATCAGGCTACAACTCAAAACTGGATCAATTACTTAAGAAAATAATCCACTAAAATGTCAATGATAGGTATTTGATTTGCAGTCGTGAAAATAGTTTGGGTTCTTTGTAGCATGTCACTGTGAACATCAACCTTGTCTTCATGTATGTTAAAGTTCACGGCTGCATTCCATTAGGTGAGCCAGTCCCAGGGTCCTGGTGTTGTGCACGCTGCCTCGTTAGTTTGGTTTAATGGAATTTCAAAAGTCAAAATTTCTGTTGTGAAAAGGGCCGGTTGTAACTCCAAACAGTGATGGGTTACAAGATCAGTGTGTATGACGCTACGTCTGATTACACAACAGGAAGCAAGTTTTTGCCTGTTTAACAGATCTAATGATCATACTGAAATGAAAGCTGCCTCATGAGGGAGGAGATTTATTCAATAATGCCAAAGAAATATTGTTAAATGTTTACATAGATTGCCTGTTAGTTGTACACTTTATTATACTTAAATTATACTCATTTAAAAACTCACTTGCTACATCACTAACATTATAACTGTTTTTCCTATAAACCGATTTATGTTTAAGAAGCATGTTCTGGTGGACGTTCTGTATGACTGAGCTGTGATCCACAGGTGAGGGTGACTCAGGGCCAGGAGCCTCCCCACTTGATGAGCTTGTTCCAGGGAAAGCCCATGATCATCCACAGCGGAGGAACCTCTCGTAAAGGTGGACAGACGCAGGTCGGCAGCACTCGCCTCTTCCACATCCGGCAGAGCTCCTCCCACGCCACCCGGGCTGTAGAGGTGAGCTCCGTTACAAGGCTTCATACTGTATAGAGATATCTGCTTTCCACCCCTCACAGGTCTGCATGTGTTTCCGCAGGTGGAGGCTTCTGCCTCCAACATGAACACCAACGATGTGTTTGTGCTGAAAACCCCGAGCGCCCTGTTTGTGTGGCAAGGCGTCGGGGCCAGTGATGAAGAGCTGAAGGCTGCCAAGCATGTGGAGGGCTTCCTCGGTGGCAGCGCCAGCAAAGTGTCAGAGGGCAAGGAGCCAGGTAGGTGTCCCCTGACGCTCTACATACCAACTGTACATACTACCAGTTAGACAACAGAAGGTCGACTGACAGCAACATATTACATATTTGTTACCTGATACACGTCCTCTATGAAAAGAAACTGGGGGGGGACTCTCAGGATGCCTTTTACCTTTTCTGTCAACGGTGACATTTGGGGAACATATCAACACTGCTATTGTCATTTTGACAGCTATGGAGGGATAATTCATGTAAGCATATGTTTGAAATGAACAGGAATACTTAATAAGAGTACACTGGTCCAAGTTTGATATGCAGTATATTAAAGGAATACTGGAGCTCCACTCTGTTCTGCTTCTATAAAAACTGCACGTACAGACTTGGAAGTTCCTTGACTTTCTAGCTAATCCTGCCCAGATTACTACATATGATAGATTGCCTCATGAATTGCACCCATTGCCATGATGCTGATGATGCATCTTGGAAATGCCCGGCCCAAAAGTGCCAGCGTCATTCTAGATGTTTCACTTCCTGTTCAGCTAAAACTCATTGGAGCTGAGGGATGTTGTGTCCTCTTCTCTCCCAGCTGCGTTCTGGTCTGCTCTGGGTGGCAAGAAGGAATACCAGACCTCCAAGAGTCTGCAGAACATGGTCAAAGCCCCGCGCCTGTTTGGCTGCTCCAACAAAACTGGAAGACTCACTGTAAGTCCCATAGTGAGACATGATGTGGCAAATGAACTGGTCTACTCAACCAACGCCGTTGTATTCATATACTTTAACTCACTATATTCAACACCCAAGTACAAACACATTGTCATCCTGCATTGCTTTGCACTGGCTCTCAGGTTGAAGAAGTACCAGGAGATTTCACTCAGTCGGACTTGGCCACTGATGACGTCATGCTCCTGGATACCTGGGACCAGGTAAGATGACAATTATCCCAATTATCAATGTGCTCTTTAAGAATTTAGATATATTCAACAGATGAAATCGCAGAATATATCAAACATGTATCTCTTTAAACAGATATGCATATGAATATATGATACGGAAGGTATTGCCTAGAATCTCCAAACCCCCTCTTCTATCATCGAACAACAATATGAAACAATCCAGTTGTAGATGTTGGCTTTTTATTCGTGTTTTACGGCTGTACAATTACAAATTGAATTGAATGAAACTGTAAAAGGCAAATAGGAGCCTAACTGTTGCCGAGATTATAAGAAAACTGTATGACCTTTCCTGTTTGTCTCTTCCCTGTAGCTCTTCATTTGGGTTGGCAACGATGCTAATGCACAGGAAAGGAC
>CAAKHC010016497.1:35441-47507 GCA_901007825.1 Macroramphosus scolopax | reverse complement strand
CACTATTCTATGCTACATGGTATATAAGCAGTAAGAGATGAGGCAGTAGGATTAATTGCCACCAGTCATTTTATTATGTGCTCTCTGTTTTGTCCTTTTCTCTCAGGACCAGACGGAGAGGAACCGTTTCTCCGTGTACTGGAAGCAAGTTGGACCCATTGTGTTTGGGTCTTTCTGTCTCTTCATCTTTGACATGTGTGAGAGGTGAGATAAAGTGTTTTTCTAACTATTGAAAACACCATATTTGTTTGACTTAACTGGTAGAATGTTTACATGAACCACGATTTGATCTGATATTCTGCTGTGAACATTTTTGCCATTTGAACTGTTGTTTTGTTTTGTGTCACCAGAGGAGTCCAGTTGACGAACCCCTTTTACAGCATCTGGGCGTCTGACGTAGGAACTGAGCTGGCTGTATCCTTTTCTTAAAAACCACAGTATGTGACAATGTAGTTAACATCAGAAAAAGAGCAATCCAACATTTGGCCACTATGGCATTAAATGTGCAAATGTGCTGTATCACTATGAAAGTCAGTAAATAGTTGAGTCATGTTTTTCCATTTGACAGACATTCAAGATGTCCATGTTTTTGTTGGAATCTTGGTTCCATACCTTTGCTACTGAATGTCTACTTACGGGGCCCAGTAACACTGATCTCTAGACTAATAATATGAGAAATAATTCAGTGAGCAGTATGTGAGCGGTGCCTTGGGTGTGTACCTGCTTCTTTCTGTGCCTGCCAGCTTGTAGCAATGCAAGATTCATACCTGAAAAACATGTGCGAGAACACTTTTCTCCCCTCAATCTTTCCTCCCCCTTCCTCCTCCCCCCTTTTCTCTCTGAACTTCTTCCAAAGCAGCAGCTGGATGTGTTTTCCTGACGCTCGGTATGATGAATACATTCAGTCTATAACCGCGGTCATCAGATCCTTATAAGGCCCACAGACACGTTTCTGCTGTTGCTCTTACTGATGGAACTGATTTACAAAAGAGTTACATTAAGCACATTTACTGATTGTATACATACATGCATTATTGCTGATTTTGTAAAGTTAAACAAACTTATTTCTCCAACTTACTATATATTCCAAATGACGTGACTCGTTGTCCTTCTCTCCTATTAACCATCATTCTAAAACTGCACTGCACTACTACACATTTTACTTGCCTGTCGGTTGTTCTATCAGAACCTTTGCTGGCAGATCATTTTCTTTTCAGAACAGTTTTGTCCTTGACTGGTGTTCGCTCAGATGGCGTTCATAATTGTGGCAGGGATCTGTGCCTGCCTCTACTTCCTCTTCCTCTGCTTCATGGTGTTTCAAGTGTTTCGTAACATCAGTGGAAAGAGGACTTCACTGCCTGCCATGTCCAAGGCCAGACGCCTGCACTACGAGGTGTGTGGTTGCATCAATCTGTCCCTCGTGGTTTCTGCATCTGTTTGTCCTTCTTTATCATCTCAAACAAATAATTGTAATGACCTTTGTATCAGTAGTCTTACACACTTGTCCCCGTCCATCACCTTTTTAGGGCCTGATTTTCAGGTTCAAATTCCTCATGCTCGTCACTCTGACCTGTGCTGCCATGACCGTCATCTTCTTCATCATCAGTCAGGTGAGCCTCACAATGAGTACGATCCTCATGGAGGAGCAGTTAGGTAGCAATAAGTGACATTTTTCTGTTTCATTATTATTATTATAAAAACTGTTTTGCTTTTCATCTCCAGTGAGACACAAAGTATGCATTTGTCTTCTGTTTTTGTCCAGGTGAACGAGGGTCACTGGCACTGGGGGGAACACACAGTGCAGGTGAACAGTGCCTTCTTTACCGGCATCTACGGCATGTGGAACCTTTACGTGTTCGCCATCATGTTCCTCTACGCCCCCTCTCACAAACGATATGGAGACGACCAGTCAAGTGGTCAATGCATTACTGGTAACAAGTAATTTCTACTAGTTTTCCCAAAAAGTACAACATTGTCTTGTCCGATGTTTCGGTATGCCTGCCTTGTCTTTCCTGCTTCCCTCCCTTCAAAACGTTTACTTCAAAACTTTTGTGTTATTATCCAAACATTTAATATTGATAACCAAATATGCAATATGAAGATTCTAAACATTTTGTGGTTTGACTCAAATGTTGTTTAATCTTGATTAGTACCAGCTGAATGTATCGCTTTCTTCTAAATGAGTCTTACAATAGCACTTATACCGTCAATAGTACAATTGACGGTTGTCTTGAGCTGCCTAGTGAACAGAAGCTGCTGTTGGGTAGAAAATATTCTCAAAGCCCTTGAATAGTTCTTGGAGACAAAGTAGGTGTTGGCTTCACAAGCAACAAATAATAGTGAATGAAACTCTTTGAGTTTTGGTCTGCAGTCCTTTATGAACTCTTTCATATTGACTCTGTAACTTGCACTTTATTTTAGAGAAACTTCTATGGTTTGATAAATTGTTTTTATATTTTTTCATGTTATCAATATTGCCACTTTTATAATTTGCTAAATCTATATTGCACTTCTAGTCGACACGATTAATACTTAAGTCATGGATTTAAACTAGATTTAACAAAATTTGACGCTATAATATTTACTGTGATATAACAGAAGATGTGTATTTAACATTCTTTTATATTTTCTTTACGTAATTCTCACTTGAATTAATGAAATCTTTGAAAACTAGCTTTACTATTATTTTTTTGTTGACTGAGCTGATATTTGAGTAAAAATTCACCAATTTTTTTCTCATTGACTTACATAAGGGAATTCACATTCTGTATTGCTAAAGCATTTTTCTTGTGGCTGTATTAAAGATATAATTTGTAAAATTTCAGCAGTAAAATGTCTGAAAACAATATTTCATTAGGTTGTGTTATTACATTTACATCATAACATTTACATTGTGAATCACAATACACAAACACATTATTCTAAATGTTTCCATTTATATTCTAATCCGAGAAATCTTAAAGTTATTCATGACTGTTTCATTAGGTCGTTAATGGCATCATATCCCCTTTCCCTCCTTTTAAATTCTATACATTTATGTTACAAATGTACTCAGTAACACCAATTTGTTTTCTGCCCAACGGTATTTTTTTTCAATAATTTTATATTTTGCAGTACTGTAATTTGTTGAAACAAAATTAATTGACATTTCTGCATTAGCTACACTCAAATTTTTTTAAAACAATGAGGATGCAATATGGAGGGACTCAGATTCCCTCTGGAAAGAGGAGTCTCTTTAGAGGGAAGCTGTAATCACCCTCCCAGGCTAGAGGGAAAGAAAAGTGAAGTGATGGGGAGAGTGGGGAAGTAATAAAAACTATCCATCTAACTCCTGATGTCGGTGTCAGAGTGACATAAAGACGGTTTATAGGTCTCGAAGCTTTCCCTAAAGTGGACAACCAATTTCATGGGTAGCCGATCTCAAAGTTTTAGCCTCTGTGTTTGATTTAATTTGTGTCAGGTCTTCACTTCAATTTGGAAAGAGCTGAAAAAAATGCTATCAATGAAATTCAGCTTCATCAACTCTTGATGCAGTAATACAAAGGATTAAACACTGAAATGCGGGCAAAGGAGCCCTTTCAACCAATGAAATGCCACGATATCCCTTTGTGCAGGAGATGCCGGAGCAAACAGTGGAGAGGACATCCAGCTGACTACTACCATCACCCATGTTGATGGGCCCACTGAGATCTACAAGATGACTGGCAAAGAGGCCCAGGAGTAGATCCCAGTTATTGAGACGCCCCCTCTATTACCTACTGCTCCAAGGATCCCCTCCCTTATATATGTAATCTTACAGGTTTTCCTTTTTACATAACTTTACCCTGAAACGGCATCAACAATCCCCTTTGCCTTGAACCTTCCTGTCCTGTAGTTTCTGACCTCCTCCCAGCAACAAATCTTCAGCTGTGTGGCTTTTTTCACGCCACCCTGCTCCTGAAGTCCCCATTGTATCCCTGAATACTGTATATAATCAATGCTTTTATCAGTCCTTTTCATTTCATTGTGGATTCTTTTTTCACATTTCATACTATATTTACACTAAGTTGTGATTGTAAATGTTGCACAACCCTTTTGTAATCAAGTGAGGTACTTGAAAGCTGCTCTATGGATACGAAACTAAAGATAAACCATTTCTTGGTGGCCAAAAGGTGCATTTAGCAGCAGTTTCACTGTGTTGTTTAACTGTAGCGTTTGTAAAGACCCCGAGCTTTTGATAAAGAGGACAGTAAGATTTTTTTTATCCTGGTTAGCCACTCGGTTTCATTTTCATTGTTTGTAACCTGTTATATTCTCAGTGAAGGCATTAGACCCTGTTACAAATGCATATTGTACAATAGAAGGTAGATCAAACCGTGCACTCATAGTCTTTCAAGTCGTGGGTTTTATTTTTTATCATTGGCGAAAACTGTACAGACAACATGGCCATTTGGGGAAATGGATACTGTATGTTACATTGTTACAATGCCAATATCTATTTTTTATAAAGTGCTTATTTTCAACTTCTGAGAAATATATGCATCAAGCTCCATCAACGTTAACAAAGAGATATGAAGTTGACTGTAGCGTATTACAAATCATTCTTTGTGTCTTCGCTTTTTATTCTAATTTAAATAAAAATGTTTACTTATTGCCTTTTCTACGGTGTCATACTGTTCTAAATATTTGTCTCGTATGGTTTCAATTGAAATACTTATTCTAAGGCTTACTCGCCCATTATTTAAAGAAAAAGGGTACAACAGATGTATGTTTTACATATAAATGTGGGTAGAGAGCGCCTCTGCAAGGCTTAAACGAGCCTTAGCCAGTATCATACAGGAAGTTCTTATTTTTATTAGAGATATATGTACTTTCACAATAAATGTGATAATTTCTACATTTTCATATGCAAGTTCTGGAGTTAGAAAGTAATGTTAAATCTAGATTTTACAAGTAATTTAGGTTTACGTTAAATATTTGCTCCACCTTATTTGTCTCACAGCTGCAAAAGCCCTTTCCTCAACATATGATTGTCACATTTGGTTTGACATCAGCTCCTATTTTGGGGGAGTTTGAATCCCTTTGAAAATGTTTAGAAACTCCAGCTATGTGTCAGTTTAGTAGCACCTCAATGCATTTAGAAAAACTATCCTACAGATTTTTCGTAAATTTATAAGCCTGTAAAAGAGCACACATCTCTGAAAAAACGTACATTCTTAAACATGAAGCCCTTTACATTCTAATTTACTAAATTTAACGTTCGTGTTTAATTGACTCTTCGCCAAAAAAGGTTTTATTTTGAAAATAATCAGGAAGTAGTATTTTCAATAAGGGCTGGCTTGATGCGAGTGAACATCCGCCAGTGTTTCGGTTGGTCCGCCTCTCTCCTCCCGTCAAAATTCGGGTGTAGTCGTCGCGAGGCACTGAAGTGGACGAGGTAAAGGAAGGAGAGAGGGGAGACCGGTCGAACTGGGGAAAAAAAAGTACACGACCATTAAATACTGGCACTAACAGTGAGCGGAAAGTGAAAGCGGGAGGACTCGACAGCTCTGAAGTGGACTAACGTTACATGGTTCATGTACAGTATAGCTAGTCTTCCACAGTCTGTGTTGTAAACACATTAATTGACATTGCGCCGTGAGCAACAGAGCTTTGGGAAAGGTCACCTCCCAGTCTGTTGACGGATACTGTTTGACTCCAGTGAAAGGAGATACGGCTAGTCCTGACTGTACTTTACCCCGGCCAGGTAAGACTGACATGTGTGGATAACAGTGGACACCGGGAGCAACAGTTGGTCCGCTCTTCTAACGTTGAGGCACATTTACTGTCATTACTGCCAGCTTTCACAGCCTTCATCCGTTTATGCGACACTTATGTGACACCAGAATTGAAAGTCCAATAATGCTTTTCATATGTGTGAATCAAGTGACCTAATACACAAGTATGAGTTTTCTCCGCATTCTACAGGTGAAGGTTTACTCAGCACGGGTGTCCGCGGCCTTGTGCCCTGATTATTCCCCGTAGGCCCCGCCTACTGTGTTTACTATATCATAACTTATTTTGGAGAGCAAATAGACTGTTCTAGAACAGAACAACACAATCAAACATGATGGAAATATATATATTTATACATATAGATAAATACAGTCTATGTCACAGATAGGTAAACCAGCCACTTCCTTCACATAATTCGATTATGCAATGATAATCCCTTGCAACATATCCAGTGTAGTATAACTTGAACCTTTCAGATCTTAACGCTGGTGTACGGGCCTCACACAGGGAAGTGGCTGAGATGTTTACATGGAGCATCAACAGCCCAGTTGATATCCCCTGGCCATTAGGAGGACAGAATACAGACCGACAATTGATAAGGCCAACTCATTAGTACCCCATTCACTGCCATCAAATCCTCCTCTCAGTTGCTATCAACATGAGTGGGCTGCATTGCACACACTGGAAGCTGAGGATCACACACTAGTCAAGAGGAAATACCTCAGAATGTAAAGGACACATGAACATGGGCAAAAGAACAGTGTCAGGGTTTTTCTCATGAGAACACGTGCAGATGTGCACTCATGACCCCGCTTTCATGAGCAGGAATATGCTACCTTATTTCTGTTCCATTAGAAATAGAAATGAAGAGCTGCCTTGTCTGGTGCTGTCAGGTCTGGTCATAAGGCTGTCTGGTGCAGTGTCTTTGAACAAACACTAGACCACTGTGTTGGCAACATGTGCACACTCACTAGAATGTTGTAAAACAGTTCAAAGTAGCATCCACAAGCACTGGTGCTTCCTTCAGTTTGAACACTAGAGATACATGTTTTTAAACTCAAACTCTCCCCCAGCTTTGGTTGCATTTGGAGTTGTGAAAAGGTTAGGCTGGATTGCTGGCAGGATTTAACGTGTGATGCATGTAAATTAATTGAAAGAGGGGGCTAGGTGGTTGAGATGGCAACAGTGACTTGCTTAATGCAAGGATTAGTTAAAAAGTATAGAGTAGGGAACGCCCCTGTGAAGCTTGTGTTTGAGGGGAGGATCGATTTTTATCTCCTTCCTCAGTCTATGAGTTTAACTTGTGGGACAATGGATGAACTGTTTGGATCATGTGGGAAGTGCCACACGCAGCTGTAACCAATCCTTTAATACCTTATCGGCTAAAAGGCTGTTCTGGAGCAGCGTGCATCTCCTCTGATACAGAATGCTGCCGGACTGGATTGGCAGCTCTGTTTGCAGGACAAACAGCCGGTTTTGCGAAGGAAGAAGATGCAGGTGTTGACCGCTCACACAGAGGTTATCTACCATGATTAGTTTCCTCATGCAGGTCTTTTATTGTAGAGTTTGTTACTTCCACAGTTTTGTCAATGCAGTTAGTTAGCAGCAGGATTATGACGAGACGACCTGATTTTCATTAAACTTGATGTAGAATGTGAAGACCCTCCGATGTTATAGGGCAGAACTAATGACATTTTCATTCATTTCTCTGGAAATATTATATGGATCATTAAGAAAACATTCAGGTATATTCACAGTAAGAATATTGATTAATACAAAGGATTTAGTACAGTTGAAGAGTTCCACATAATAAAAGAGTGGGCTATTGGACGGTGGTCTGCACCCTGTGAACACACTTGAGTTGGTCACAGTATTAGCTTGTTTAGTATTTGATGATTGTGTTTGCGGGTCCCAAGATTGTACGCTGATGACTTGTGACAAAAACATTCTGTTCACTGTGATTCTATTTTCATCTGCATTGATATCGTTGGCGCAGAAAATAGAAAAATAATGAAATGGTCCTCAAAAAACGTTTTTATGCTCGCATGAGGTGGTTCTTGCACTTTGGAAAAAGAGTTAATGCCCTGTTGTGCTCATTTAACACATTTATTTGTTCCCATTTCTGACGAGTTTGGTTTTAATTAGTTATCTGATGCTATAAAAAGGGGAGTTTATGTCATGATTGACAGCTTATCTGAGTGAAGTTACGGTAGTTGTGTAGGCACCTACAGACTTCTGTTTGAGTACTGTATATTAAGGAAGTCAAGGGGGGATGTAACACTCAGTTCCCATCAGTCTGCCTCAAACTGAAAATGAGTTGTTTTGAAATAAACGCTAACAGGATTGAGAAGGACGCGACCTTGATGCCGTGTTTCCGTTCCTTAATTACTACTGCGTGACTCTGGTTCCTGATGACATCACCAGTAGTATGGAGTATGGCAGACAACATATCCGGGGTGTTTTGGATTTGGTCTTGTTGAGTGGGAGGAAGTGGAAGAGCACTTTCCAGGCATAATATATGGGAGAGAATCTCTGTGCTTATCTTAATGAACCAGTTCCTAGTATTCACAGCAGTGGATAAAAACATTCTAAAATACTACAGTACACACCAACGAGAACGTCGTCAGTCTTCCTTTGTCGTCTCAAGCTATCCATGATTCCCTTGCATTTCAGTGGATGTAAAAATATACTGTTGCCCCTAAAGGTGTGTGTCTGTGTGTTTGTGTGTCTGTGCGCTCTGCATTGTTTGTGTTGCTAGTCACAAGGCTTAGCCTTCAGTGGTTGGTTTTTGCTTGAATGCTTGGATTCCACCCTACCCGGGAGCAGAAATACTGAGAGGAGTGCTGGTGACATTGCGGATATTCAGTCACACCCATCTACAGAATCACTTTCTTTCATGAAATACCAAGCATTTCTGGAACTTCTTTTATTTGCTTATAACAGACCAACTCGGTAACATATATACTGTGAACCAAACACATTTAGTTTTATTCTGCCTTTCCCCATCTGAGTATTAATTTGAAAATGTAAGTGAAATTGGAAAAGTCTATTCAGCTGTCGACTTCAGGACGTAAGATGCTGGTACGGGTCCAGTTGACATCAACCTCAGATGTATAGGAGTTAGTCAGGACATGTTGTCATAGCAACCATCCTAGATGGGTAAGAAAGAAAAGCAAAAAGGAATATTCATATTTGTTTATTTTGGCCAGTACAGAACCCAGTTTCTTTCTGCTTCCCACAAACTTTAAGAAATTTGTTAATTTGTACGACAGACTGGTCACAGGCAAAGACCTGTTTCTGTTATCACCCTTGAAGCCAATTAGAGTAAGGGAAATACCAGGGCTGTTATTATGAATTAATCTGGCATTATTAGTTAATCTATTACTACTTAACTTCTTTTTATTTTCTCATTTTAACATTTGATTTTTTCTTCCTAAAATATTTAACCCCGTCCCTGTTTAATCATGGCCTATTTATCATTGTTTGTTGTGAGATAAACAATAATGTCCTTGTTCAATCGGATGGAAAATGCTTGATATTTACTGGCAGCCTGTTGTGTCCTCTTCCAGTGATGATCAAGTGCTTGGGGCCTGTGACAGCTTGTTACCAGCTAACCAAGTGCCAGCTACCTGAGCTGGAGCCTGAAGCACCTTAAACTGAAACACTGCCAGCTGCTCGATGATCGCTCTGAAACTTTCCTGTAGAATAACTATTAATGATCATCTCATCGTTAAATTGAGGCCCTTCTTTTCTGCTGGTGGTCATTTATTTGAACCTGAATTCAAGACTTATTGAATCTACTTTGTTCCTGACTTTTGACAGCTGTGACAGTGAGCACATCTCCTGCTCTAGACCCTTACTCAGATACTCAGACCCTTGAAGGATGTTGTCATTATTTTGGTGCATTAAAGTTACTTTAGTACCTGAAGATGCCGTATACTCGACAATAACATCATGTGGAATGATAATGGCAGCAGGATGACTTGGAACGCGTGGAGTGGCAGAATGAAGTCTTCTAACAAACAGATAATGTCTCTGTGACTTTACAGAGCGGATACACAGTTGTTGTCTTTGGTTTTATTGGTGGACAGAAGCGCGGATGTCAGCAGACAATCTAACAGTGACAAAGGGGAGATTTTCCACTTGCCCTAATGGATGCAGAGATCCTTGTTCTTTCCGACAGATGAAAAAATATCAACTGTGGTATCAAGAATTTATATATTTAATGGTATTTGTACAAACTACCAAATGTCTGGTATCATGACACACCTACTAGTAACGTATTTGAACTATACTTATTAACCAAGCTTGTAGAGCGTGTTCTGCTGTGTAGTCACCGTGGTTTAACGCTTGTCAAACAGCTACGCTTGTTGCTGAAGGTGTTTGTGCAGCAGCTCCACCGTCTTGTTGTTTTCACCAGGGACTAGCTGATGTGTGTGTAAGTCTATCTAATGTCCCGAAAAAGGAAGAGAGTAAACATAAGCTCGTACTACTTATGTGTAAGCTCCTGGACCTCAAGCAGTAAAGATGGCGCTAACCACTGGCTATGTCCATCTTCATATACTGTCTTATATACTTAAACGGGCATGTCTAAAAGATTGTGTTGATATGATATTTAGGCTGTTTCAGAGTTTTATGAGTAAATAATGAAACGTGTGTGCACCAGATCGTGTGATGAGTCAACAAAGCACTTCAACAACGCCCTCTTGTGACCGTCTTTCTTTTTGAGTTTTAGTTTAGTAATTACGTTGCAAAACATTTTAATCACACATACATATAAATAGGAGACAAAATTAATGTCTGTAAAAGAATAACTCCAATAGCCAAACCCATGATTACAGACTCGACTGGGGAAACAGACTCTGACATGTAGATCCCATCTCTTTGTCGTTGTGCTGTTCAGGCCTCAGTTGGTTTTCACCTCATGGCTGTTCATCCTCCTCAGACAGGAGGAAACAGATATGATAGGCGTGTTTAGACTGTAAACTATGTCAGCGTGGAAGTTCCTTGCAGATGCCGATCTGAGGCTAGATTATTGTCTCTCAAACCATCAAGGTCAGAAAAATGCGACGTCAGTTATCAGGATCATCTGGCACGGAGTGTTGAGACAGAATCACAAGCCTTTTGTTTCACTACAAACATCGCTGAACAAAATACAGATGTGCACACTTATCCATTGGACATTTTTCACAATTTTATTGTAATTAATAGTTCAGTTATTTATCTCCTAGCCAACAGATAATTGACAGATTTATCGCAAATGATGATATTTTTTGTCTCAGAATTGAACTCAATCTTATTATTAAAGTATGACTTCATATTGCCTCATTTAGAACTGAAACTCTTGAACATGCTGTCGTCCATCTTCACTGGGCTGCGTGTGTTGATTACGGTGTATAGAGAGGAGAATAACCTGTAAACGAGTGTGAAGACACAGGGAGGGAAGTTCGTGACAACTGAACGTCTTTTTTTAGACTCACTATCATTGTCAGACAAATGCAGCAACGTTTTTCTGTGAATCACCAGCTGTTCTACGTAATGTATATATTATTGAGGTCAGTTGAACTCAGAACTCCCTTTTTCTTAACACAACTTCCTGACAGCTCGCTGATGCTAATTTATCAGTCTGATTATGGAAAGTAAAGAGCCTATTTCTCCTCTGACTTGCCTTTGCTAAATAATCATCACAGGGTGTGTGTGTGCCTCAAAATACAAGTATGAAAAGTTTTAAGAGTAATCAGCAGGAGGATACATTTCTGTCCTGAGATCTGAGGCTCTGCCTCCTCCCCACTGGTATCGTCACAGCAGTGTCTTAACACCCAGCAGCTTGTTTTTAGGAACAAAGGAATAGTGTCTTTCTCAGAGGACATCATGTCTTGAAGTGCATGGGTTCTTCTTTACAAGTCATTTGGGTGTTAAGCTAACTAATTGCAGTCAGCCTCTCCGGTGGACACGACTGGTGCTCCGTATGATACATAACAATTCTTATTCAGAGAAGTTTGTTTTCATCTTTAATAATGATGGTTAGATAGAGACTTTGATTGTACATAAGAAACTTATTAATAGTTGATAATGACTTCATGACCTGAAACTTGGAGGAAGCTGTCACCAAATGTAACACTGAAAACAAAGCATGTAGCGCAGGTTGGACGAGGCATCCTGAAAAGTAGTCAGATAATAAACGATCATCCACAAATCTCCAGTAACTTGTTTCTGCCACATGGTGGTGCACACTGGCTGCTCTTCTTCTAGGAGGCAGAACAGAATGTTACAGAACAATTATCTGCCCCCCCCCCCCCCCCCCCCCCCCCC